>VXAV01006743.1:61455-78285 GCA_013399715.1 Alectura lathami | reverse complement strand
AAAAACAAACGCAAACAGCAAAAGGGGGAGAAAAAAAAAAAAAAAAAAAAAGCTTTTACCAGACAGAACAAGGATATTTTTAAATCCTATAACCTCAGTTCAAAGAACACATGCAAGATTTCAGCCTTCCAGAGTCCTGACATAACCACAACCACAAGCAGACTCCAGATCGTAGTACTCCAGGCTGGCCCGCCTCAGTTCAGTAGCTGATGCAGTAGATGACGTGCAACCTGTACAACCTGGAAGGTCCACTGATGACCAAACAGAAAGCTGACACTTCCTGTCCACCTGCACAGCCTTATCAGCCTTATTCCCAGCTTACTCAGCCATGTCTCACATCTCAACTGTGTTGAAATCCACGCTGGCCAGAAAGCAGCAGGCATGTGACACAACAGCTCTGTTGAGATTGTTCATTTTGTTATTTCCAGAACAAACGAAAGCATGCTGTACACAGACCTGCCTCAAACTGGTCCTACTGCCCCGGAGCAAGGAGTCTGACTGTGCAGTGAGACATTTTATCTTGCAGTTTTTTTCCACTGGACACCCAAAGAAGCAAGGCATATATAGGACTGTTTGTTTTTTTTCAAAGCTCAGGAGAATTTTTAGATTAAATCTGTAAGTCTACCTTTTGAGCTACCCAGACTTCCAATGCTAGGATGATCCTTACACAAATAAAGCACTCTACAGATACATAGATTAGCTGGCTCCCAAAACAGTGTTTCATACTCCTGCACAGAATATGCAAGTTGGTGTTACGAGCCATACACACTTGAGGCAAGAAACAAGAGTTTCAGCAGCCTATGGTGTTCAGCTGCAGCTCCAATCTGCTTTGCCCTGTACTACTGCCTATCCAGCCATAAGGAACCCTGCTCCTCTGACTCAACTTCTTTTTTCCCTCCTCTACCAGCTACTGCTTTCATGCATTCAGGTCATTTTCTACACAACAACATTTTTCCAAATGCTACACACTTAGTTCTGTATTTAATGCAGACTTATAAGCAAATCCTCAGATCTGCTTTGAAAATGAGAATGCCTTCAAGAAAGAGTTAGAATTCAGACCCTCATTCATAAAAAGGAAAGGAGGCAGTTTAAAAGAAGTGTTAGATCTACTGAAGTTCCTTACAGACACACTTAATGGTATATGCATCATCACTTCCTCCAGTAGAAGTCTTCAAAGCCACAGTTACAGGGACTGAAGAACGGATGCAAAGCATAACCCTCAGGAATTCCTGAATTATGCTAGCTCAGGAACACTCATTAATGAGCCCTTGAAATGCTACTTAGCATCTACCTGTAAATCCATGTCCAGATAAAAAAATAAAAACTCTTGCTTTGCAGAGGTAAGATTCAGGTGAACTTCTCATGATCTTTACAACTGAGGGCAGAACATAAGGAATTTCACTTGAGACTTCAAAAACACTGAAATAAAACAGCTTAAATTATTGTAAAAGAAAGTCTCTTACATAAGAAAACATTAACTTAATGCCATGAAACAAAGAACTCCCTTCAAAATATAAACAAATTTGAGAAAAGGCTATTAAAAGTAAGACCTCTTTGAGCCACAGCCAGCAACTGGGTATACAAGTGGAGCCCTGCTCCCTAAAGCAGACAATCCACTTATGTAAGGGTACTTAGAGATGCAACTCCCCTTCCACTTCCCTGTGCCACAAAAGCATGTTTTAGTCTCTCCTTCAGCAGTTCATGTTCCAGTAGAACTGTTACGATAATACAAGCCAGATAAGGAAACTCATAATTGTACATAAGACTTTTTTTTCACATCAATAACTGCTATAGAAAAGTTATTCCCACTTACAAGTCTTCCGAAGTAGGCATGCCACTGGGAAAAAGATAGCAGGGGGATTTAGTGTTAAGAGGACACCTGGCCGAACTGAAAGCTCAGCCCAGGGATACAATGCTAAACTCCCCTTCAGAGCAGAGGACACACGTCAGAGGGACAGCATCCAATGCGCGTCTGGGAGACCGCTACGTTAGATTTAGCTTTGCCAACATTGTCCTCATTTCTTCCCCGTGCCTCATTTCCCTCAGCTGTACTACAGAAGAGATGGGGAGCTCTGCCTCTGCAGGTGCTTTGAGGACTACTGACGAAGAAAACAGCAATATGCTGCCAGACAAAGGCGTTGCTTGGGGTGAGGGGATGGGGGAAGAAGGCTACAGTACCTCATTTGCTAATAGCAAGGGTTAAGGCAGTTCAAGTTCCACACCACTGGTGTTAAGTTTCCTCTGCAATGCCTGAACATCAATTACTATTTGATAGCCTGTTTACCGCTGACTGTTTTAGAAAGTCTCAGACACGGTATGACCATAAAGATAAGGGAATGGAGGTATCCTCTCAGCATGCAGGACATCCCCTGATTAAAGTGACATTTATCACAGCTAACATCTACAACTGTCATTACTTACAAGGGTTTCTTCTTTGCAGGTCCAAAGCATTGCATTTGCCAATGCACTGTGGAGTGCAAAATTAAGTTCACCTGTGTGCAAACAAACTCTAGTAGGTTGGAATCAGTGTCACAGAACAGTAGTCTTGTGTGGCCAGTTCTACACAAGCCTCACCCTGAATGCAAGTCATCTATTTCCAGTTTAGACAAACCACAGCTTTAAGTCCCTTGAATAATAGAAGTAATGCTTTCATAAGTCATCACACCTTTACACTGTATATTGAAAACTTGCTTCAAGATGGAAGAATAAAGGGCACTAACATCTCAAAACTTAATAGCAGAAGGAAAATACTTTTTATGAAACATCTCCCACCCTTCCAGCATTTCTAGAACTCTCTTCCATGAGCAACTCTGACATCTGAGCAACAAAAACTCATGAAGTCTTGGGACAAAGATTGAGAAAATCATGAGATCAAGCACACAACAAAATCTGATGTTGACAATACCAGAGGATCCAGACTAAAAAATCTGAAAACTAAGCAGCCTTACTCTGATACAGCCCTTCAGTTCAAGTAATCATTTCCCCCACACATATAGGTTCCTCCTGATAAGAAAGAAGGCTACACGAAACATACTAGGGATATTTTAGTTTGGATTTTGGCATTACTATTAATACCTCTTAGAAGAGCTTACCCTCAGCCATCTGCCACGGCACGAGCTCTGCAGCTCGAGATTTTTGTTGCCATTCTCACACTGAGCATTATAAGCTGTAGATTTCTACTATGTAAGAAAGGCTCCCCTGCAGTCTGTACTTCTGGTGAACGTCCCCTTTGGACCATCCAAACAAACCATATAAAGGTAACGGCTGAGTGTAGTTTACTGATCGAAAAAACTCAGGAAAAGATAAACTGCTGAGTTAGCAGTATTCAATTTTCAAGGCGGGGGGAAATGGCTAAAAGTGACCTCTGCCAAGTCAGGACTTCAAAAACGTTTGCAAATAGAAACTTGCTGACAATGGAGTTCACAATTTCCTTTGCAAACTTACTACCTACTACCCAAAAATAAATGCTCAGAGGACAGCTGAATGGGAAAGCTCCTTCCCAGAAGCTTCAGTTCTTCCTCTGTAATTCCTCTGGCTGCCAGATTTACTTATCACAAGGCTGCCTGCTCTGCTAGGCACACCGGAACAGCAAAACTGTAAAGAATCTACTAACTTACAGTTCAAGTATTTTTTATTCAACAAAAACCTTGCAGAAAGGATGTCAGGATGCATTCCTCCTCTGCGCTCAACTCCTCTCTGTGATGAAAACCCACCAATCCTCAGTTTAAAAAAAAAAAAAACCTCAGGACAGGGCTGGTAGTACAACTTCACACAGCAGTTCCAAGGAGCAGCTATAGACAGAATTGAGGAATGGAGGCAGTGATGTTGTGATCTTTCAAATATTCATGTTTGAATGGGCCAGAACAGCATCCCTGCAAGAAGTGAGGATAATTCTCTCTCCAGTAAGCACTGTTCAGCAGCAATAGCAAACATGCTAGATAAGATATTAGAAGGATGTATCAGTCTGAATTTACAGATAAAACAAAAGTGATTTTACCTACAACACTACTGATGCACCACTACATCTTGCAGAGGAAGCAAAACCTCCAGTAAAGAAAATCAGTATTAGACCAGACCAATGCCAAGAGCCTAGAATCCATAAAGTCACCAATATAATTTACATCAGCACAGTAGTCAGATTATGCTGAAAAATCTTGGGATAGAAAGTATCTGTGTTGAACATCTAGAAAAAAACATAAGTAGGACAGAAACTGACATTTACTCTTTTCAGCGAGTGTTGTATTTCATTAATTCAAGCAACTAGTTGAAACAAAAGAATATTTTTAATGACGATCTTAACTCAGCTTTGCTTTTAATCCTAGTGAAAATGAAATACTGAGACAGCCAGTCTGCACTGCACTGGCAGCCCAACCAGCCAGTACCACCAACCTAACCAAGCAGCAGACTGGAAGCATTGCATACTGCAGTTCCTGAACTACTTCCCCCAAGTCTTCCAGCCTGTTCTGGAATTACTGACAATGCGGTGAACCTGCTCAACATCACTGGTTCTTGCTGCTTGAATGAACTGGCAGCAACTTCTCTGTCACGTCAGATGTTCATCACTCTTCAGAAAAGTTCTGTTTGTGTAGTAAGTTCCAGTGCTTCTATGACAGTGCGAAGACACTGCAGTGCAGTGGTAAACCTGCTCACAGCACAGAAATGCTCACTAACACTGGCTGTAACCACTGCACAGAATAAAAGGTTACTAATGACAGTGATGTGTTTTTCCAGAATTATAAGACATTCTGAAATCCAAAAATCCTCCATATGGGCACCGATGCAACTTAAGCTCCAGTGGCTGGAAGAAGCTCCCCCATGCCAAAGCAGACACTGGATTGCCAGTTTTAGCATGGATATTCCTTTCCTTCGCGTGCAGCTAACCACACCAACTGCTCTGAGCACCTGAACAGCCTCAGTCTGTTAGCACAGAAACAGAGCCCTCTTGATGTATATGAAAGACAGTATCAGACCCAGGAGCATGCAGTTTAGAGAAAACAAGTTGATTATCTGATTAAGATAGAGCTCAAGAAAAATGGCTCCCTACCCAAAACACTTGATATGGGTACAGAAACAGGATCTCCTCCAATTTGCTGGAAGAAATAATGACAGGAGCAGGACCTACACAGCATCAGCACATTAAGAGGTTGCTAAAGGTTCAGCATTACAAACATCAGATTAAAGGCTGTACAACTAGATAAAAAAAAAAAACACAGAAAAGAAAAATCCAGGAATTAATTTGCCAGATCTTCCTACACAAAGCTGACAATGGGGCTGTGCCAGTAACACAGCTAGAGCTTGTGAGGAAATAAAATTTTTTGTGCTAGCCCAGATTCCACTCCTGGGCACATGGACTATTTACAGAAGACAAAGCAGATGTACAGAATAAACTGAGAAGTTACCCAGCTTTACCAAAGGATGCATCCTGTAGGACAGCTTTGTTATCCAAAGGCGCATCCTTCAGAAGAAGGCCTCTGCCACCCACCATGAGACACGCAACACGACACAGAACTTCAGAGCTCTGCATGCGCTGCTCTGCAGCTCAGACTGCTGCTCCCACACAGAAGCCTCCGTTCTGCCACAGACCTTCCAGTCCTCTGAAGAACTCCAGAGTCAGTGACAGGTCAGCTACTTAACTTTTGGACCAGGTTACTCTAACATAACAGCACACCATGTTGCACTTCAACACAGTACTTAATGCAGCTGACATGAGAAACAGCCCTGATGACACAGAGCAGGCAACCTCATCTATGGCTGGTTTGTTCACTTGGTCCAGGCCAACAACACGCCATCTTTCACTGATGCAAGTCTGACACAGCAATTGTCTGCACGTGGCAACCTTGGAGATGTTATTTCCGAGACACAACATACAGATGCTGGTACCACACCATTTCATTTCTAGAGCAATCACTACAGCCAGCACTGACGTGCCCGTCACTATCCTGACATTAAGGCTAAGAGCACTCAGCTTCTAAACCCATGATGGGTTATTACCTCCCTTCCTCTCTGAAGCAAGGACAGCCTGCTGCGGGAGAACTGCCTGTACAGCACCAAGCATCACCAGGGGCTGCCACCTGCCAGCGCTGACTTGTAAACACAGACACTGGGGGGAACATCAGGGGGAAGAGGAGATCACATGACAGAAGAGGAAAAAAAGAGAAGCTTCAAGTGTTTAGCTGCTTCAGCTCTAACATTATCTAACATAACAGACGTTATCTAGTGCCATGCCTAGTGGATGTAGAAGACAAACACGTTTACAGCCCTGCCAGAACCCAAAGATTAAGGTGGAACACCAGAACAGACAGAGCATGCGATGATTAAGCTGTCATTGATTGTGCTGCTTCACTCCCTAGCACTGTCTCTGCATCTCACATGGGAAATGAGTCTGAACTGACAAACTGCTGGAACTCTCCCACAAGTGCAGCTGCATGGGGATTTCAAGAGACCTCAGCACAGATCTCCAGAGCCTCTGAAGACACACAGAGCTTTGTTCTTACATTACTTACAAACCACCCATCAGAAAAGAAAGCTTTGAACAAGAATTTGTTTTCTTGATAAGCCTGTGCTCTGTAATCAAGAAGTACAGCAGGTAAAATGCAGCAGCCCTTAAGGTCACCCCTGCTGTACCTAATGTAGTCTGCAGAGCAGCTAGATGGTAGGCAGATCTCGTTACAAGGCAAAAATATTTGTTTTTCTCCCCCCCTGAAATCAGAGTAGATCAGGAGCCTTGTGTTCACAGTATGTCAGATGCACTTGATAGTCTAGCTACTGCAGTAGGTTGCTACGTGCAGAGGCAAGCTTTCATCCGCTGGAAACTTCCAGTCGCCTGCGCTCTCTCAGGTTTCCAAAAGCAGTTTCAGAGAGCAGAGAAGATTGAAGTTTGCTGCTGGCGGGACAACCAGGTTCGACTCTGAGTTGATGTCAAGGAGAACAGCTATGAGAGCTGCAGAGCTAACCCTTACTCTACAAGGCACATGCTAATGGAAGTGTCAGAACACAACTGGGGCCTCCTGATTACCACCACTACAGTCAATTTTGTCTCTCAGTAGCTTTTACAGGTTGCACAAACTTGGACCAGGGTCACTGTCTAAACCTGATGGCAAACAGGATAGCAGAATTCACAGCTCTACAGGGGAACTCTCTCTCCTCCCAACACAGTGCAAATGGTGTAAGGATGGCCCTACCTACACCATCTACTAGAAACTGTGCTTGTACAATTCCACTCCTAAAAGCATGCTCACTAATTTGGGAGAATACTAGCTAGCATTACCCAAATCCATGCTAGGAAGAATGCCAACAAACAAACACCACGGACAATCACAGGACAGTGCCTGAGTTCATGTTACTGCCCTCCTTAAGTTTGTTAGCATCCATAGAAGTAGCACGGCTGGCTGGCAGACCAGAGGTGAGGGAAAAGGACAGGATGCATCCTCCTGGCACAAGGCTTCTGCGTACCTTGGATGGATACCTCACTTCTGAGCATGTCAGTTCTGGTTACCGGGGTCAGAAAGGTATGGCCCACATATCACATATACAGCCAGTGTGAGGGATGCACCCCTTGGTTACACTGGGTCAAGTCTGAAGCAGCAGCAGGAACATTTGATAAGCAAACCTCAGCTGAATAATACAAACAGAGGGCAGAGGAACAGACCAGATCTGTTGCTTACAGGCAGCAAAGGCCAGAGATATTGCAACAGCCTGCTAAGGAAAAGTCTCAGTGAAGAATTGAAGCACTGAGATACCTCCTTACCGATGTAAAAAGATGAAGTGAAAACCATGATGTAAGCAAGAGCTACATGTCTTAGAGAAATGTTTAGCACTAAAATCCATCTTATCAAACAAAACTGATACCTCCAGGTGTGTTGCACCTTGTACAACCTTCAGCTAAGGCAAGAAGTGCAGGATCTGTGCAGAGATAGAGGCAGCAAGTCTCTCAAGTATGTAAATCCTGGCACCTGAATATCAAAAAAAAAACTCAGAATAATTTTATTATTGTTAAGAACAGATACATGGTTTGTTCAATCACTCCTTAGTTCTAAAGATCAAGAACAACCAACACTTTCTGATGCAATGACACTTATACGGTTTTAAATGAAAAGATCCAGCTACACAAAGTGAAAATGGTACTAACAGCACAACAGAGGTCAATACTGTTCAGGAAAGGTAAAAATGACAACACATTGTATGGCTAAAATATCCTGGTCGATAAAAAGCTGCATAAAATTAAGTACTGAACCTATACATTTTTAGCAACCTGGCAGTTAACTGCTTCTAAAATCTAAAAACTAATAATCCTGCATGACCAGTTATAAAACAAATTTCATATCTGAGATATTAACTACAGACTAAAGGCAAACAAAAAAAAGCAACCCTGCATTTATTAGAAACTACTTGCTTCCTCTTTTGCAAAAGTAAGGGGAAGCTTTTGCCTGCAGTATTGCACAGAGCACATACCACAACAGGATGTTCATAGTTTTCTTCCTCTCTCTTCAGAGAACCACAGAAATCAAGTTCAGTCCTACAGAGAGGAGCCTATTTGGATGCCTTTGTGTATATTTAGTGTCACAAGCCAAGTGATGTTTCTGTTTGCTTTGGCTGACTGAGGGGGAGTAAGAGAAAAAAATGTCTACTTACAAAGAATGACCACATCTTAGCTGTGCTCAGAGAGAGCTGTCACATGTTAGAGGAGCAGGAAATAACTTACAGTTCACTCAAAGCAGTGCTAAGCAATTCTGTGGTTTCAAATCTGAGCCTGTAGAGTTGCTGAAGCTGTATCTTCCAGCATTCAGCTTCTTAACGTAGCAGCGTCCAAACTGGAGAGTCTGGTCCTCCCTGGAGAAGCAGCAGTGGAGGGTGGAGCAGTTGCAAGCCTGAGGAAAATCACACTTGGGTTTTGCTTACCCCTCTCTCATCCAAAAGTTCTCTTTTCTATAGCAACACTAACAATGCCTTCAGGGCAGCAGAGAGGAAACAGGAGAGAAATGTCAAATGGGCACATCAGGCTGAAGTGCACTGCACATAAGCAGCAGAGAACAGCTGGCTGGTATTGACCGCCTCATTCCCTCATGCAGCGCTCCGCTGAGTCAGGAGAACACAGACCGAGTCCAGCCCGGCACTGGGGATGGCTAGGGCTATGCGCCAGATGAGACACCAGGTTCATCAGCAGAACAAAGCAGTTGTGCAATGAGGAACAGGGTGATAAGGGAGTGGAGGGAAGAATGGTGAGGAAGAGACGCTCTGCTTTCTACCTGGAGATCTTCGTGCAGATTATGGATGCAGGTGCTGCAGAGAGAAAAGAATATTCTGGGGACAGCTGAGGCACAAAGGGATAAGAGCAAATAAGGGGAGGAGATCCTTCTGCTGGTACAGAAGGGCAGAAAACTTGTTAAAGAAAAGAATGCAGTGAGGGAGTGGAAGGAGTCCCTGATGCAAACTGATGCAAAATTCAGGGGACAGAGGTCACAGCACAGGACTTGGAAGCCCTATTCTGCTGATTTACTTCAAAGAGCAACAGTTGCTAAATCAATTCCTAAAATATCACCAACTTCACAGTAACCTGCTGTATAAAAGTCTCAAAGCATTCTAATTCCTACATAGAAAAGGATTCTTTAAGAAGGCAATTAACAGTACAACAGAAGCAGTCTAAGCTATAAAACATTTTACACTTTACCCCTTAGAAAGATATTAAAGCAGAAGGTGGCACTCCTTTTCTCACCCATAAATCACATATGGGTAAATAAATCTCTTGGCTGTCACCCCAAGGAGGGAGAAAGCATACACTACTTAGTGACAAATTCTCAAATTTAAATATTCCTGCCGTTCTTTGTGCTAGACAGAAAGACAACTATTAGATTTCATTACTTAATACTCAGGCTACGTCATTTAGGAATCTGTATTTTAAATTTAACCTTTCTTGTAAATACTCCCGCATATTTGGTCCTGGGTAACTTTGGGAAAGCCATTACCAATGATATTAGGAGCAAATGCATTTTTAAAGTGTTTGCAAACTCAGAGGCAGGAGCTACCTTCCTATAGCTAGGGGTTCAAATAATGACAGTTTTCTTAGCTTTTCAAAGAGGAGAAAACCACATTTTCTTTCAGTAGATTGGTTACTCACACTGCAGGCACAGTACCCTCAGCACATAAAACATGCCTAATGAGCACAAATAGGTTCCTGTATGACTATAGCGCTCTTATGCTGCATAGTGGCTAATTAAGAAGTGGGGAAAGGCAAAATAACATATTCACTTTGAAGAGAAAAGAGACGAATGTAGGGGAATTCTAAATTACACATTAATTTCTGAAGGGAAAAGTAGTGAGCAATATCTTACCAAAATGGAAACGCTTATGACCTTGATTAGCAAGTCTCAATGTGATCTTTCAGCTTTAAACTAGACACACTGGAGAACTGGAAATTCCATTAACACTTTCTCTGAACACTTAAAAGAAAGCTGTCAGAAGTAAGGATTTTAAGGACAGCCGACTGAACAAACGGAAAACAGCTTCACCGAGATGTGGGTGCACGTGTGGAAGCAAGCGCCAAAGGTGAGCTGCAATCCACGGATCTGTCAGCACGCCGTGGAGCTCTACAGCAGTTTCCTTGCCAGCAGTGATCTCCTCCTCAGAACATCAAGTCTGCAGGAACCGAGTAATTTGTAAGATGCTTTAACGAACTTCTTCCAGAACCGTGTATTCTCAACATAGGAATTCTAATCTGAGATCCCTAAAATGTCATGCACTGTACAAACATGAAGAGGTACCAGGAAAATTATCTACCCTTAACTCAAGGGTAGCTGAAAACACTCCACTGGATTTGAAAAACTAAGGAAGTGAGCAGTTCTCTGTGCAAGTGCCCCCGCGACTGTTTGCATCACGTCTTTCTCCATTGGCCCTTCTACTACACTGCTCCTCTCACACCAAGATCATAGCACACTTCAGAGCTTTAGAATGAAACGAGAAAAGTTCAGGAAGATAACTACACAGCTACTCAGCCTGTTTCATTGCTTATACAGGAATAAACAACATGCCTGGAAGCCACAGAACCTAGCATGGCAGTGTATCCAAGAAAATATATTGAGAAACAAAACCACCTCTATAGCATCTGACCTGTTTAAGACCACCCATGAAGATACATTTCAAGTTCCCCTAAATCCACCTTGGATGACTTACTGTTACAAGGAAAAACCAGCCAACAACAAAAAAAAATCCCTTTGTGCCGAAGCAACACAACGCCAACTGTTCTTGAGGAAATTCTACCCTAAGCAACTAATAAGCAGCTCTGCCTAGTGCTCATGGCACATTTTTGCTACCTCCTGTATCTCATTATCTAGGTATTAGGTCACGAAGCCTAATACTAAATTTTATTTCTGTACTACAAAGATTCCTCAAGAGACAAGCCTATGAAACATGCTCACTAGAAGAGAGGACACCCTAAATCTTACCACACTGCATTAAGCGAACAGCAAATATTCTCTAATAGAATACTGAATAGCTCCCCAAAACCATCTCCACTGCAGGCAGCTCTGCCTGTAAGAGGTCAATGAAAAATCAAGCCTTCTGTCCTTCTGGGTCACAAACTACTACAAAGTTTATGGGTGACACTCACTCACCTGATGCAAACCAGCACTTCAGCGCTGAGCTAGGAGCTGCCAGCAGCACTGCCATCTGCAGCTGCTGCCAACCAGCAGTAACAGGGGCAAAGAAATTCTTAGCTCCCGCTCCACTGGAGACACCAACAGCAGGGCAATAAAGGTCACAAGAAGCCCTACAGACAAGACAGGGAAGTTTCTCTGGGCAGGAGTACCAGAACTCCACTGAAGGACATTTGAGATTTCAAGTCTGAACAATCTCCATGAATACCTTTTCTACCCTGAGAACAGGTGTTTTTAGAGGGACCTTATACACTCTGCCTACTAAAGTCCAGCTTATACTAGACCCTTGAAAATTCCAGAATAGTCCCAGAGACTAGAATGTTTATTCTAGTGATAAGATTCAAATCAATATTCACAATCAGATAATGCAGAGAAATCACAAACTCTTCATTAATGGAGCATCAAAGTAGTGTCTTTCACTCCACATATCTGCATGAAAGAATAAACTCAGTGTTATCTCCTAAGAAGAACTACCTCATCCTTAGGTGTTCTCTTAAACAAGCAGTAGCTGAACATCTTGGTGGAACTCTTGTGATCAGAACATCCTACAAATGTTCACTTGAATTCCTCCACCTGATTCTTAGCTGTGACAAGCTGCTACGTTACAATACAACCGCTCGTGACTACAAATTGCTCTTATCCTGTTGTGCCCGGGCACAACAGGATTCCAGAGCACATTATCAGGAGCATGAGTGGTGTTTGCAACCAGCTGGTAAACCACAGAGACCTTTGCTACACACCTACCTGCAAAACAGAGATAAGGTTTACAAGGTAGCTCAGAAGAGAACGCAAGAGCTCTGATGCCTGAATGGATTGAGGTACTTGTTCCACTCAAGCATTACCAGATCACCTCTCCTTTATGCTTACAAACATCCCCTAACAACCCGGCCGAACTCTGGTAGGACTCACCTTACACAACAAGGCACCTAAATGGTGGTGTCTATCTAGCACCTGAGCTAACACAGTGAAGAGGCATCTACAGCCAACAAGACACAAACTCAGATGGTAGCTGGAGATCACTAAACTGAATTTAGGTAAGAGCCACTGACAACTGTGGAACTCACACACCTCAGATTGTCTCTTAGCCCTGAACTAAACCACACTTCTCATGAAGCCATTCTTTCTCTCCAATGCACACAGCTATAACTTGCAATGCTGTTATAGTATTCACATGTAGTCTCAAAACATTTCTCACCCATCAGTAAATTATTTGTTTACTTCATGGTTCACCACCTTCGTTTAATAGCAAGCTGTAAGGAAAATAAGACTGAGAAATGCTTTATGAGAAGTAACCATGCTATAGATGCAAAAAAGCGGTCTGAGGACACTGACTTGCTCTAAAAAGCCTGATTTGACCCGTTCCTGTGAAAATCAGTTTTGTAGGCACAAGTTTAGTTCAGAGAACTGTCAAAAAAGCAGTGGAATTCTCTCTAGAACGGAATGTTATTACTGACAAGTTGTTTAGGGAAACGGCTACAGTGGATATTAATGAGGCATCTCAAGAAGTCACAAGGCTTTTGATAAAACAGGACAGACACAAATCTAGGCACAACTCGATGTCCTTGTGTTTCATAGGGCCCTGCCCTTCACCCTTTGTCTTCTCCCTCCACATCTCACTGAAGAACAGATGTAAAGATGAAATAACCACCACGTATGAACAGATGACTAAGTCCCTCCTATCTCTTCAGGAGATAACTCCTTTGCAAATGTCAGCCTCAGCTCTTCTGATACCCTCGCAGACGCGCAGCCTGCAGCATAAACTCAAAGTGACAGAGCCCCAGCTCGTCCCTGCCACACGAAGCTGCCCACTGCTCAGACCCGCTGTCTGCTGTCAACTCTCAGTTCATGCTGTCGGAAGCACAAGTAATTGTGCAGGTCCCCTCTTGGTAAAATCTAATTCTTATCAACCAAGAACTGAAACTCCCATTTAGGTTTTAATTCCGTTCCACCTCAAGTATTACTGCAACTTCTCCTTCGGCTCTGACATACAAGCTCTTTCTGGTCACACGCATTTTAAAAGTGGCCAAAATAGTTTTCTTAGTTTACTGCTGTGTCACTTCACTTTTTGCATTCTTTACCAGTTCCTGTTTACCACATCAGCTACAGAAAGATCTTACAAATAACTTATTCCTAGCCTTACTTCCTCATCCAAGTGCGGAGTCCCACTTTGAAGTGCAAAATATCCATGTTCCATTACCTGCTTCTAGTGTTATCAAGCACACACTTCCCATGTTTTCTATCCTGAGGCCTCTATAAAATTACTTCTGCAGAATAAACTAATTCTTTATCAGTGGCATTGCTGACCACTATTAACCATAGAAATTAATAAAGGATCTTCTTTATTAGAAAGGACACCTAGCATTTTTTCCTTAAAAAAAACTCATTCCTCAGGATGAAATTAGAGCAAGTGATTTACAGAGACTTAAGCAAAATCTTCCAATTTCAGCATAACCATGAAAATATTTCAGCAATATACACAAAAGTAACCTCATAGCTCAGATTAGGAAAAGTTTACGTAGAGTTTTATTTTTACATTATGATAAGAATTAGTTACTGATTTATTTTTTTTTTTTAAACAGATAATAAATTTTATACCTGACAGACAACAAGTGTCAGGTGCCTGAATGAAAATTAGTTAAATGCTTTTCTTATACCAATGCAACAATGATGGTCCTGGACGGCTACCTGCTAGGTACCTCCGGTAAGCAGTTCTATATCTGGCTCCATATTTCAGCTAAATTAGCTACAGCAGTAGCTTTAGCCATGAGTCAATGGGTTAGTTTTGCCCCGTACAGATTAGGCTTTCAGAGATACTTTAACTGCTTATTGATTCAGACAAGCATCTTACAGCTCACCTGTAAAAAAAACAGGAATCAAAAAAATCAGTAATCACTATGTACATTTGCCTACTAGACAATTAGATTCCTAAAGTACCAGTAGTGCTCCATAAAATGGTATCAGCCCCAGCAACACCAACACAATTATGGCTCTGCACCACTTCCATCACTCGCAGGAAATTTTTTGTTCATCAGTCATAATGACTTGATGTCACTGCAATTATGTCAATATTGAAGGTCACAGGTTGTGAGTACTCAATCAATATTAAACTATGAACATAAGAATTCTGTTGTTTTTTTTCCCCCACACACACAAAAAAAGGGGAATCCTCAACATTATTTCCACATAGTTGCATTGTAACCAGTCAGAGTCAAAGCAAAGACTGCTGAAATAAATCAGGCCCAGAGTGCCACATGCTTTCTTAACCAAGACCCTCAGGACTGATACTAGTACTATGCCCTCCACAAGAGGGGCACAAATTACAAAAAAAAAAAAAAAAAAAAAAAAAAAGAGTATCCAGGACCATAGTCTAATGTCCCAGATGTTCCTCTGGCATTTGCTTCCATTGTCACATAAACAACATTAAGTAAAACATCACCCAAAATGATGCTGGTGTGGCAGAAACACATCACATACAGTAGCAAACTCACACCCCAAACCGGCAGGAACACCACTGGTAGCAGCCGGGGAGCACAGTGGGTTCAGCCTGCGCGAAAGCAAACTTGTAGCATCCTAAGCAACTTGCAAGATATCCCTTTCCTGAGAAGCAGGATTTGTTGTCTGAAGTTTTGCTAATGAATAATTCAATCATGGATATTAGAAGCTGAAATACCACGCATCTTACAGCGAGAGGGCATTCATCAGCACAGCATGCTGACGCGGAGTTACAGTCAAGTCAAAAGGTCAATGGTACCAGGAGTGCCACCAGGCTCCGACAGGCATTTTGGACTCGCATCAGACAGTGGAGGCAGTGACTGTCCCCAGGTGCCCATTCCACCCCTCTGACAGACACTGCCACCCCTGAGATACAGATGTTCAATTTGTTCATTTAGTTTCCAAACTGCCACCTTTTGGCTCAGCCTAGCAAGTCTGGCTCGGTAACTCTGGAGCTCTGACAGCCTTCTGGACTCGAGCCCTCAGGCATACAATAGAGACCCTCTGTTACAGGGAGATGAGCCCATAACCCAGTGACTACACAGGGCATGGAGGAAAGACAAAGTGAACTGGCCACAACAGGAAAGCCCCAACTGGAAAACCATCAAAAATTCAGTGTAAGCCACAAAAATGAAGGAAATCATGTCTATAAAGCCAGCAACCTGTCACAAATCATGTCACCCAGACACTACAGAGATATCTATCTCCAAAGTCTGCTTTAAGCCATATTTATGCAGAAAAGTTGAGAACTTGAGTAGGTGAGTGTTACAGCTGAGCGTAACAAAGCATTCACTTGACAAGAAAATCTGAGTTGTAGAAAAATAAGCTTGAACACACAAATTCATGTACTTTTTTTTAATTTGGAAGGTTTTTTTTTTTTTTTTGCAAAGGAAGCAAACATGAAGTATGTGTCTGAAAAATAGTTTGACTAAAGAATTCTTATAATTTTCTTACTCTACAGAAAGCCTTCTCTTGTTTTACGATCATACCTTCTGAGCCACTCCAGCATAATTACCCTGACAGCATCTTGCTTCACCCACCCCAATGTCAACATCACCTACTTCCTGCTCAGGTACTGCATCTCCATTTTTCCTTGCAGGACTCAGTTCAATCAACAGAGCCATTTCAAAGTCCAGAGTTCTGCGGAAGCATTATGACTGCACTGATACCCTGCTTTAAGGACACAGCTTTGAGCCCATAAGGCGTTCGTCACCGCGTTACATCGAGAGGTCAGATGCCTAGCGTTAGCGCCTGGCAGGGGACACAAAGCATCAGCAGACACTCAAGTGACAGTTTTGAGCAGTTTCAAATGGCCTTTTGGAAAAGGAAATCATACTCCATCTGATCAAAACTTTTATGAGAGTTTCTTTTCTGTATTTTTTCCCGAAGGAAGGAAGTTAAATTTTAAAGCCTTCAAGTAGGTTGTTGCCTTTTTTTAAACACATATTAGTACAGTTCTCCATTAATACACAAGCAGGCATCCTAAAAATGAGTAACTTAGCGATGTACTCGGAGGCACATTCACTCCCCGGCTCTTCCTTTCCACCGCTGTCCTGCTTTATTTTTCCACGCAACCAGTCGGAGCTGGAGCGCGGCAGCAGCGGCGGAGCACACGAACCTGTTGTTTCGGCTCCCCGCGCACAGCCCCCGCGCACGGCGGGCCCAGCGCCGACCCGAGCATCCCGCAGCC
>VXAV01006743.1:3585-54918 GCA_013399715.1 Alectura lathami | reverse complement strand
TTCTTTTTTTTTTTTTTTCTTCCTTTTATTAAATTCCACCCATATCTTGTGTTGAACAGCCCGAAGGAATAGGCATGAACTGTACCTTGGTTCCTGTGGGGGTTGTGCCGGGATTTACAGTACCAGATCCTTACTGCAGCTCTGGGGTGTGCCACCTTGTTCTGCTGCTGCCCTGCAGTTAAGGTCAAAGAGCCAGATCCCATCAAGGGTCAGCCTTTATCTGGCAGAAGGATCCAGACCTGGGGCTTCATTACTGCTTCAAACTGTCTCTGGTATGCTAGAGCTTTTTTAATCATCTTGCTTGTGTGGTTTTGCTAGTTGATGCAAATATTGAGAGGGGAAAAAAAAAAAAAAAAGCAGTCTTCACGCATTAGCATTCTTGAAGTCTTGTTGTTCCACCTCATAAAGCAAGACTGAGAATGGACATATCTTGATTGGCCTGATTTTTGTGTTCGAGATCATTTATATCAGCTCCAGGCCAACTAGAGCCACTGGTGTGGTGACCTGTATTGTTTTTATAGGAAGAAGAGAATATACTTAACAGATACAGAAGCTTAACAAATATGTAAGTAAAATGAAATGGAGCATACAGCAAACTGCCATGAGAACATGGATGGAAACTATCAAGTTGTGTTTCAAAACTATATGTGCACTTGACTGGTGCTTGCATGTATGGTGCATCAACAACGCAGTCTGCAGTCTGTGGAGCTGTTTCACCTCCGAGATAAGTAAGTCTAAAAATAAATCTTTATTTTTGAACACATCGTGGTAAGTAAAGCTAATCAAATTTCTGTAAGACCTTAGCAATACGTAGAACTGAGCACAGACAGCCAGGTTATTCTGATTGGTGTTTTCCTGTCTACCCCGTTATTACATTCAGTTAAGGGCTCCTTCCATGCTATGTCACGATGGCACATGTAAGTGCTATCAGCGCGTCACGTGGACACGTGCTGCTTTATTCATGCTTGCCAACAAAGTCACGCTCCTCACAAAGAAGCCGAAGAAGTTGCTAGTTTGTTCTATGAGGACTGATCTCGTTGTTTCCTTCTAGTTAGCACTACCTGAAATACTGCTGTGTGCGTAGCACAGTAGTGCCTGAAGCCCTGCCCTGCTTTGGTGCCTTGGTGCCATGCAAACATGTGCGAGAACCCAGCAGCTGTGTCGAGGGGGGAGGCATTAAACTTGGAGAAGAACATCCTCATCCTGCCTCTTAAAACTAACTAGCATGCATAAATACTGACTGTAGGCTACAGCCTGAAGTAGAGACACTTATTTAAGTCCTTTAATCAATTTCTTTTCATACTTGGTTGCAACAAATGTATTTTGGAGGATGTGCATGTACTGCTTTTTTTTTTTTTTTTTTTTTTGTAGGTGCCACAGTATTTTCAAGCCTACCATCAGTTTTGTTAAAAAATACGTATCACAGTTTGAGACCTACCATTTTGCAGCTGATGGGGTATTTTTCTGGATTTTAAGAGCTTGTTTGAACTCATAACTGTAGGCTTTTCAGTGTTTGCTGTAAGTGCATAACCTGCAGCGCTGACCTGCATTGTCCAGTTAGGTTTCTCGGCCATGAATTTTCTGTTACCAATTGAAAATGAAACCAGGTGTCTTAATTTAAAATACTTCACAGTAACTGCAATAAGATGAGTGGCTGTTTCAGAGCTAGAAGCCTACAGCATAGTTAATAAGGCTTTCTGGGAAAACACTACTGCTACAGCAGCTCTTTCACAGAGGTCATGGCGTGGAGCCAGGGGAGATTGGTAGACAGCTAGGCAACCAGAAAAGAACAAGTTTGTCAGCATGTACAGCTGATTAGTGTGAGAATAATTTTCCATAAGCATAGCCTGCACAGTGTTTGCTTAAGAGGGGTTTAATTTTTCACTAAACTCCCTAGCAGCTAAGTTATTTTTAACCATGGTAGATTGTGGTGGATTTTTGTTCAAATCAGATGAAATCAGGGTCAGTATGGTTTTTAATAATACCACATTGCTGTAGGCTGAGGTAGGATATTTCAGTATCCTTAGGCAGTGTGTGATTGTTCCCATAATGATACACTATGACAATTATTTTGGATTGGTAAGTGTTTTGATTTCTATTAGCTAAAATGTCTCAAAACTAGAAAATGTGAGAAATGTTACCCTTAGTGTGAGAAGAGACAGCCTTTAGTCACTACATTTCCCTGCTTCTGAATGCCATCCGGATTGCCAGTGTGTAATCAGAAGAAATAAATGCGCTTTCTTTTCCAGGTTCATGGTTACAACTGTAGCATAACTCCATTGCTCTGTCACCAGAGTGTCTAACCAAGTATAAATGAATTGCAGTTCTAATGTCCAAAGCAGGAGTAGGTGCGTTCAGCTGCCGCGCTGGTTCCGTCCTTCCTTCTCTGCCAATCTCCGCGTGCAAGGTCAAGGCTGAAAGAGAGCATTACGCAGATCTCCATCGCATGGAGACTTCCTTCACACTAATCCCTTGTTAGCTGGTTGCCTAAGGTATGGTATAAAGAAGATTGACTGGAATAGATGCATGAACTCTAAACTTTAGAAGAAAAGACAAAATCAATTTGTACTTACATTGAAAAATGTTTTCAACAAAATAATAACCCACTCAGGTTTTAATATTCTCAGATGTGCAGAACATTTGCCGAAGTCTCTGTAATTGTGTGTGTTTTGTTTCAAAAGTGCAGCAATCCATAACCTGCAGCCTGCTTAATTTTGCAACATGAGCTGTCTTTATCCATAATTTATTGTCTTTGTATATGAGGAGGATGAGAACATCAGGCAGAAAGAACACGCTGGCTTGGAGGATGAGTCACAGGAGAGAGATGAAACTGGGTAGGAAGGAGTGCTGTGGTTAGGTGTCTCAGCTGAGGAACCAGGATGGTGGGGAGCTGCCATGGTGATGCAGCCTTGGGAAGGGGAGCATGAGTCCCAGGGGCTCCAGGGGGACAGATTCCTCCCAAAGCCAGGGAGTGTGTTAACACCGTTGTAAAGGCCCTAATGCACCTGTTGGAAATGTGCATGGCTCGGTCCCCCTGTTATCAAGAAGGTGAATTTAGATTGGAGCAGGTTCAGAGGAAAGAGAGCATATTTGGGAGAACAGGGAGGAAGAGATTAGGTATTGTGGCAAAATGAAAACTGGAAGAGGGATTTTATGAGAAATACATGGGGGAGAAATACCTTATTTAAAGAAAAGGACAATATTGGTTCAAAAAAAGGGTATAAATTATTAATAAATACATTTAGACTGAAATTTACAGATTCCTAATTGTGAGAATAGTCTGTACCTTTTCTCCAGCAGGTTAAGTGGGGGCAAAAAAATCAAACTGCTTTTAAGCTGGGGCTTGAGACATTTATTAAAGTGATTCTATAAAGGACAGGACTCGGTAACTCAGAAAATCCCTTTACATTTTCTGTTTCTAATTGTTTTTAAGGCATCTATAAAGTAATAATAAAACTGTTGTTGAATGAATTCAGAGTCCTCTGTCTTATGTTGTATGAAAGTAATAAATGATTTGAGGTCTGTTGGAGAACAGTAGCTTCTAAACAAGTGTGTCAAACCTTAATTTAAGTCTTTCAGTCTGCAGTGGAAAAAATGCTTTGAATAGAAAATACGTGACAAAATATATCTAACAGGACCTGTCAGAAAGTTTTTTCATTCTATTTAGCACTTTCCAATAATAGACAATCTCTACTGCAGTTCATAAAAAGTAGCAAAACTGTTGCAGCCAGAATTGAATGCTGGTTAGCTCAAAAAAAGTTTATAGCCTCTCTTTAGTGTTCTGCTCACTCTCTGTATCTGCAGGTCAATGGTTAAATGAAATCTCTCTCAGAGGAAGTTTCCATTCTGAGTCATAAGCACTGGATTGACAACCTTTATAGAAATTCAAATGTAATCCTATTAAACAATATGCTCCTGTAACTGCTGAGGGGTAGATGGCTTCCACTGGTTGCGGAGGCAGGAAGCTGCAGTATCTCGGAGGACAGCTTGCAGAGAATCTTGTAGCTGTGCAGATGGAATAAGGCTGGGGTTTGCCAGGCTAGGACACCTCCAGCATCTCATCAGAGAGACGGGATATCTAATGGTACAGAACCCACCAGCCAGCAGCAATTACCTACATGGTGTTTGCCCACAGGAATAAAGCAACAGCTACATAAACAAAAAACGGTGTTGTTTTTTTTTTTTTTCAGTATCCCATTAGAGCAAGATATTTTTCTTGCAAGCTTCATTTGAAATAAGCATATCAGTAAACAGCAGACAGCTCTCACAATACCTCCTGGTTTTTATTTTAAACATAAAAAAAAGCTAGAAAAATCACATCCTCTAAATTAACTTTGTGGACTTACCAACATTTGCTGCATCTCCTGTAACTATGAATTTGGCTTTATGCGTAGCTCACTCCCATATAACTGCAGAAGTTGGCCACAGGTTTTACCCTTATAACCTCTGGCTAGCTTATAAGTGAAAATTATAAATGTACGAAAAATTTCGTAAAAATGCAGACAGTTTTCTTGTCACAGAAAAATAAGTTATGTATAGGGAAAAATAATTTTTCCAATATTAGAAATAGTAGTCTGGCAAATGTAAAGGCCAGTCAACCCACTCAGCATACACACAGAGGAGAAAACTGGGGAGATCACAGATATTGTAGTGATGCAAATGAAGAATG
This sequence comes from Alectura lathami, assembly GCA_013399715.1. NCBI lineage: Eukaryota > Metazoa > Chordata > Aves > Galliformes > Megapodiidae > Alectura > Alectura lathami. The sequence goes on along the minus strand of VXAV01006743.1, from coordinate 50,249 downwards.
CTAAAAAAAAGGAGATGTGGAGGCATAGGACAGGTTTCTGGAACAGCACAGAGCAGAGCACCAGCCGTCTGGGAGCGTGAGAGATTCCCCCTCAGATTACAGCCTAGCACTCAAGTCCCAGTGCCTGGCCACACTCCTGTGTACATGCCGCTGGGCACTGCGCAAGGCTGGGCTTGTGGTGAGGTCTCTGGACACAGACCCTCCTCAGGGTTGGGCAATTCCCAGCGCAGCTCAAAGCGTGCACATAGGTGAGCACGAAGCACCACTCCCACTCCCAGCAAAATCTGTCTGCCCCTGGCTGGTTGTGCGCAAGATGCTGCTCAAGCCGTTTTTTGTCTTCACCCTTCTACTATCACAGCCTCCAGATTGCTTCAGATACGGCACTATTATTAGCTTCCTGGGGAAGGGCTTCTCAAGGTGATTGCGAGCTGCATGTGTGGACACAAACCCTGTGCAGTTTGGAGTGGCATCTATCAGGAGAGGAGAGCGAAAAGAAGAACGAAGTGAGGCTCTGCCACTATTAGAGAATAGTGCTGTTGGACTTTTCTAGTGTTGACAGCACACTTACTAACATCAACAGTGATGATTTTGCTCACTTCTCCACTTCTCACGTCTTCTCACATCTCCGCTTCTACAGGTTGTTCCTTGTTAGTTTAGAACACCAGCTGCTTGCTGAGTTGTCAGCTGGTCTGACTTTCCCTTCTTCCTCAACTAAAAGTCACTAATAAAAGCTCGAAGTTTGTGTTTTGCTGAACTTCTTATGCACACTGAATAGCTAAAATTATGTCAAAAGTTATAACAAGAAAACAAACAAACACCAGTAAACAATCTACACAAGCGAATTGTATTTCAACACAAGTGAATTGTATTTCAACACATGCTTCTGAGCAAGCAGTAGGAGATTTAAAATATTTGGGAACAGAATCGGCCCCAAGCCAATGCAGGCCGTAAAGTTAACCAGCCGTAATGTACTCCCTAGAGATTAGCAGTGTTTCCACACCTGGGGTAGCCCCCCTCCCCTGGTAAAACAGGCACCGTGCGGATCTGTAACACATTGGTACATCGCGTCGCACAATCTGGCGAGCACTTTTACAGCTGGGTTCGTTACAACTGCCACGGGTTGCACAGATGGGAGCACCTGTGTGTCTGTCTGTACGTCCGTACACACCTGTATCAACCATCACTAGTCTCTCCTGTCCTGCACTGATATTCCAGCAGGAATGCATCCTGGCCGTGTGACCAAAGCAAAACTCTCACCAGGGAAGAATCGTTTCATCATTTGCCTTTGACAATTTTGAAGAGTATCATTTGTCTTTGGCCTTTCAAGTGCACAGTGTACTGGGCCTTTTGCACCAGCCGAGGTTCTAACTGAACTTTTAATGGGGCTGTACTGTCTGGGTGTGCCAAGGGCCTGAGGACAGGTAGGACTTCCAAAAGGCATGGCTTTTTGTCAGAAAGCTTTGAATAGCTCTGCTTTCTTACATCGCTGTTGGTCATCCAAGGTTATCCAAAATTGTGTGGAAAAACCCCGTGCTCTCAAAGTGCTGATGTGTTTGCTGGTTTTGTAGGTAGCTGGCATGTAAATGCTAAACTTCTCCCAAGGTAAACATTTACAATAAATCAAATAGATTTGTAGTGGGTGCAAGTTGAATTCAGTAGAGCTATGAAAATGTAAATGCACTGAGAACCTGACTGGTTCTCCAGTATGTAGTCTTATCTGCATTGATATTTTCAAATGCTGCTTTTACTAATGAGAAGTGTGGGAACAGTACTGGACCCCAAACAGCTATGTTACTGTTTGGTGCTCCACAAGATCTCTGTGTTCTTTTAGTTTCACTCTGAATTTCATTCAAACTGATGGGACAATTCTCAGAGTTTAGATGATCTTCCACTCTCTCTTGAAATTGCCTGCAACCACAGGCTGCAGCTGGCACAAGAAGAGGTCCAGGGAGAGGTTCCAGTCACACCCTGCTTGCAGTCAGGCCTGGGGTGCTACAAGAACAGCTTCTGCTCTCTTCGTTGTTCTCAACCCAGAAACCCAGCGGGAGATGGAAAGCTGGGTGGAGCAGCTAGTACCTGAATGAGCCAGACTGCTTCTAACAGCACAAGGGGGTCTCTTCGAGGGCTGGGCAAAGGGTCAACCAGACTCCTGCTTTGCCTAAGGCACAATTTCTGTAATGGTTTTGGTGTATTCAAATGGTTCCCACAAATGCAGAGCCAGGGAGCCTAGGTGAACTCCTAGGTTTGCCAAGAGCTTTGTGGTGGAGAAGGGATTTTTCTTTCCTTAAACACTAGACAGTGCACCTTACACAAATTACCTCTACACTGTGTTTCTTATAGCTGCTGTCAGTTTATTGCACAAGACTCCAGTGTCTTTCCACACTGGGTGAATAATTGGACTGCTGTAAAATAGACACGTTTATTCTATCTTGCTTAATCCCTAGAGATTCACAGGTAGCTAATTATTGCCTTGCTAAGTAAAATTTTGAGGAAGCATTTTCTAATAATTCGCTTTCACAATTTTTCATATATTTCTATTTTTGGTATATCTTTATGTTTGTATATTTTTTTCATGACTAAATGCTGCCATTATTTTACAGCGTGCATCCATTCAGTGCCCTGAAATAACCCTCTCAAGAGAAGGTCACAAGAGGGAGACCTTAAAGAGGATATATCACATCTAGAATCCCTGCAGGTATTTCTTGAGTCAGCAGTTCTGAAACTTTAATCTCCTTGAGGGTGAGGCTCGTAAAGCCCAGATGAACAACATCCCTAGCAGTTTAACCTGTATGAATAACATCCGCAGCAGTTTAACCATCAAAAATGGGGAACTCCAAGAACTGTGTCCAGAAACACGTGGGTGGCAGCTGTGTACATCCAGGCTTGTGCCTCCAGCGTGAAAGAGCTAGGCGCAACAAGGGTGAGGGGCAGAGAGCAGTCCTGGGCCAGGGTCGGTGAAGGTGGAAACCCTATCCCCATACCTCTGGGAGCTGCTAGTCCTGTGGCAGAGCCAAGAGGGAAGAGCTGTCTCCCAAGGTCACTGTGAAATTCAGCCTTCTGTTCAGTAATGAGGAGGTGGTCCCTAAGATTTCCTCAGAAGAGAAAATGGCAGTTCTTCATGCGAGTGTCTGATTTTGGAAGGAGAACGCTCTTGTGCCAGGTCTTGCTTTACAGCCCAGCTTTTATTCTGGCATTTTGATTTTGGAAAATAGTTGCAATTTAAAAAAATATATCTTGGGGTTAACTTGTATTTCACTGATTAAAAACAGCAATTATTGTTACTTTGCACACTTTGTACCGAAGGCAAGAAATGAGCACGCCTCTGAATGAAAACCAACTAGTGCTATAATATATAGTTGCACTCATAGGTTCACCACAAAGGATCATGCCAACCTCTTGATGCAGCATGCACAAGCCCTATATTAAGCAGTTTCAATGGGTCTTAATTCAGTTTTGTTCTTTAGAGCTTGTTCTTGAAATCCATATTTCTATATTAAGTCATTTGGAGTGCTGAATTAAATATCATCCATAGGGCTCAAAATGTCTTGATAATGTCATTTGTATTAGGCACAAAGGGTGGGATTCATTTGACTGCGTGCAAATTGCTCCTGGAGCTACCTACATCGACGCTAATCACATCATGTTCTCTTTATAACCAAAGAAAAAAAATAAGCATTTCAAGGGTATGAGTCAGCCGATCTATTTCAGATATCTGTTCATGGACTGCCCCCTAAAAGCAACCATTTCTCCCCCATCACTTCGAAAGGAGCCTTGGCGACCAGTTGTATCTACACAGAGGTCAGCCCCACTAAGATGACTGACTGTAATTATGGGCATGCCTTTAAATAAATGAGCCCAAGCACAATTAGCATTACAGCTATTTGCACATTAAACCCTTACAGATGGCCTGTAGTACTCCATCATCAACCTTCTTGGTCTTCTCTCAATTTTGTCTGTGCAATAAGTTGCTGATGAGTCTGAGCAGTCCTTTAAAAGTAGGGCAGATCAAGGTATTTAAGAAAAGGACTGAGGCAAATGAGAGCACAGCACGGCTGGTGCTTCTCCCACCCTGGGCTCATCCTGCCTGGGGGCAAGGGCAGGGGACTTGGGTCTGACCTGGAACAAGGTCAGGGTTCTTCTCTCTGGGGGTTGGTCTTGGCCGCTGTTCCAGTTCACAGAGGACCACACAGTGTGCCAGATCTGTTCTCAGATGGCACTATGCTCAGTTGTTAAGCCAACAGAAATCCTCTATGTATGGACCGAGCATTTTCAAGTCACTTCTGGGAGTAAGGCATTGTCAAAGCCGATGTAGCCATTATTTCCTTGATACATGTATTTCAGGTTTTAAAAAAATATTTATTACATTTTATTTCTGGGGCTGATCTCAACATGGATTTTCAAAAATCATTTGTAGGCTTTAGCTGACATCTCAGAAATCTGTGTAGCATGGTAAGTTATCAAAACTTTGTGCACTCATTGCACAATAGAGCAGGGATCTGTTCTGCAGTCTTCTGAAACAACGATTATTTTTTGGACTCAAGAGGCTTCTCTGCAGAGTTCTGAGAGAAAAAAAAAAAAAAAAAAAAAAAGAGAAAAGTAAAAAAACCCTGAATTTACCAAAGAAAAACACTTTCATTTTCAACCACAAGATGGTGCCACTTCCTCAATTTAAAATGCAATTTTCTTCCATTTTCTTTTGAAAACTACGTTAAAAAAATGACACTCATGAAATTAATTCCCATGAAAAAGGTGGAGTGCAAAAGTCATACCAGCACCTTTAAACCTTTAAATAGGGTTTCAGTGTTTCAGTGACACATGGTCATTGTGCTGGGCCTCTGCGCAAGTTACGTCCTGCATGAATTCAGGGATGTATTTGCTAATCTGAGTGACAGAAATAATACTTAAATGCGTATTTTAACCTCTAGTTCTTCAGAGACACGCAGCTGAGTCTGAGTGGGTTTTTGTGTCTTTCTGTGCATAATAAAAGAAACATTTAACAAATTTCAAAGCATTATATCTAAGGAAATGTACTGAAGATGGGCAATCTGTGCAGAACTGAGAGTGCAGTGTGAAAAGAATGGGATTGCCAATGTGTGACTGAGAACACATCTGAGGGTATTCATTGCTGGGGATGATTAATTGAGTGGAAAGCTACCAGCCGTTCTTTAGGTTGCTGTCAGACTTGTCAAGTTGGCAATTAGGACGGAAAAAAACCTTTTAAACTAAATGTATAAAAGTAGTATTTTAAAAAAAAAAAAAAAAAAAAAATGAGAAAAACACCCAAAAAACATTNATAAAAGTAGTATTTTAAAAAAAAAAAAAAAAAAGAATGAGCAGAACACTCACAATATCATTTATAGAGTCACATCTTGGATGTCAACTGATGCTTATTATTATTTTCGTCTCATTAAAGGTAGAAACCTGAAAGAAACCAATGTATGGTTCTGTACAAAATTTCATGTGCAAAAATATCTTTCAGTCAAATACCAAACGGGTGGTTACCATAACCACATTTAAGGTTTGAGTACCTCCAAAATGGTGTATAATGATGGGAAAACATTGTGCATCAATCCAACACATAATGAGAACATGTTTTTTATCAGGCATAGAGGACAGCTTTTGGGTTTTATCGTGGAAATCCTAATCTGCATTTAAACCAAGAGGAAGAAAAATCAACCTTTCATTCAAAAGACGTGCTGAGGTTCAAAAACCATAGGCTCCTACATCTCTCAGACAGTCTTGGGAGTTTTTTTTTTGAGAGTACAATCCAAAACTGTTTCCATTCACATGGTTAGGTGTGAATGACTAACATGGTTTCAGTCTTTTTATTGCCCAATGATTTCTTCTTAACTGTAGAAACCCCGATACAAGTAGCTGATGACAAGGCATGAACACAACTCCAAGCCAGGAAGCCAGTCACTGTCCCAGCCAGGACAATTCCCCACTCAGCCTCCTGGCCTCTTCTGTCCCCAGTGACACAGTGTCATCCAAATGTCAACATCTAATTCTAGAGAAAACAGCTTGTTCACCACCTGAAGCATGTTGCCATCCTAATGGCTACCAAAAGAGATAGCTTACTGCAGATTGCATGAGATCTTGAGTGACTCACAGAGGTATGACAGCTCCATACTTGTTTTTTCAGGTTAGCTGCAAGCCAAAGGATGTCGCCCAGCCCAAGTCACGCGGCGTGTTTGTCAGGTGCTGAAGTAATTCAGTTTCTTATTAGAGATCCCCATATGCATATACAGCCTGCGCTTGAAAATAAAAATCAGTTTAAACATCAGACAAAAACTCTCATGGAAAATGATTCCTTGATTTGCGCAAAAATCTGGATTTGAAGTTATGTTGCAAGGCCCTTGGTTTTTACTGGCTATGTAAGAAGGAAAATCACATTTCATTCCTATTAAATGCCAAAAAATGAAGAATAGGAAACCAAAGTCTTCAAAATTAAGGGTAAAATTTTCAAAGAAGTGAATATAATTTGAATTAAATCTTTGTAGAAACCTCAGTACATCATATTTCTTAGTTGTTTCCACTCCACTAGATCATATGCATTTTAAAGGAAAAAAATACTCTCATTTGGTAGTCTTTTAAGTCATAATTAATGCCTCTGCTGTGAAAAAAAAAGGTGTTGATTTCAGACAGTGGCCTTTGTGTTTCAAAGTTAAAATTGAATCATATTTCCTTGTAAAGAAAAACAAAGCACTTTGGTAGGAAGGGGAAAGAGGGAGGAATAGCAAAGGCAGGAAAATTTAGCTTCTGTATCTGGGTATTTTTTGGAGCACATGATCCTGACTGTGTTCTTCTGGCCAGGAAAAGCATTTGCCTTTTTGCTCTTATTTTCCTCTCTACAGTTCATGGAAAACTTTTTTTTTTTTTTTTTTTTTTTAAGAGCTAGATCCAATTGTTTGGGACCAGTTTTTATCTTGCTGCATTGAGCTAAGTATAGCAGGGTTAAGACAATCAGCCTTGCTAAATGGGTTCTTACACAGACAGAAGACAGAAATGATTGAGAAAAAACAGAGTGTTGACGAGAAAGAAAGATAAATAATTTCAGAAAAAAAAATAAATCTTGGCTTTATTGGTAGCTTACTAATACCCTCCCCACTTACCCTAGTTCTGTTTTACAGCACTAACTTTGGATAATGAGTGTAGCACATGGTGGGCATTTTGGGAGCAGTAGGATTCTGACTGTGATTTCTGTGTATGGCAAGATAGCTTTTAGGTAAGCAAAGATTTATTTCCCACAAAAAATGTTTTCTCAGGTGTTTCCTGGTTTTCATTTAGCATCCAGAAAATGAATGTTTATTGTGGAAGTGAAAAATCTTCATTTCCAGTAGGTAGAAATAACTCGATCTCATGAGTTTTCTATGATCCTCCTTGTATGCATATATTGATGGAATATCTACAATGATTATGGAGATTCAATTTATCCATAGGACCCAGCCTCTGCTATCTGGCTATACAGTAGAAACAGAAGAGAGTTGCCTTGCAGAAATGTGTGGGAAGTCATGGCTGGTCTTTAGCTTCCTCTTCAGTAAACATACATTGACATTTTTTCCTCCTTATTCATTTCTTGCCTGCTGTTGTTTGAAAGTACCGTCAGCCATCCAGGCCTGTGAGTCAGCAGCCTCCCTGCAAGAAGCTGAACAATAAATTCCATTTCTTCCTCCTTACACTTTAAATATAACCTCATTACCCTGTTCAGATAGGAATGAGGTCTGTTAGTTATTCTCTTCTCGTGTCATGAGTTTGCCAACTCCCTCTGGTGTGACAACGAAAACTCAGTTAAGTTCAGAGAAAAAAGTGAAGGCACAACATTTTTTTTTTTTTCCAAAGAAGTCCTGAAATAATGACAATATCACAGAAAAGCTAGAAAAAGGTCTTTGAGTAAAGTATCTCAGACCTGGAGACTCTTATCTTCAGGGAAGTGTGCTCAGCAGTCCAGCCATACTTGCCTCTATTTGACAGATATACCGGAAGTTGGGGAGCCACAGATCTGATTTTCTGAGAGTTGTTACTAAAGCACTTCTCACTCTGAAATTATGTTCTGAGTACGATAAGCTTAAAAATGTTTGCAGGCTTTGAGCATTAAACACGTTTTCCATCTTCGTATTGTAAAAATAACCATCAGCAGAGCAAGATCTCTGCTAAGTGCAAAGGCTCGGTATGCTTACTGTGTTCTCAGAAGTTTCTTGCAAGAATACCTAAAACCTAAGATCAACCAAGCCACTAGATACATTCAGAGAATGTTAGTAAGGTGCATAATTTTTGCATTTACCACAGAATTAAATATTTCCCAAAATACAAAGGCATTGCTATAAATTTCTCTGTCTTAAATGGAGTTTTAGGTTCTTTAGAATATATAAGGAAATTTGAAATTGATTTGTTTTTATTTTCTTATATTCTGTGTTAGTCTAAGAGAAAACATTTGGTATTCCTTGGCCAGAGAATCTAACCTCATTACAAAATTTCCTTGTAACTCTCTTAAATCCTGACCTTTCTCCAGCTGCAACCAGGTAACAGCCCAAATTTTGTGTTGGTGTTTGCTGATAGGTAGTTGCCTTCATACTCACAGGCCTGGGCTTTGTTTTGCCCTAAGGCTGTGAGCACTTGCTGTCCTTTCCTGCATGGCAGAATTGCTGCTCACACACACAGGTTGTGCATATGTTATCATAGACTATCCAACCTGAAAAAGTTTTTATGTGGTCTAGCATCCATGGGTTACACTGGAAATGTGTCAGCAGACAGTCTGGTATCCCCCAGGTGAGATTTTAGCATGATTTTAGCAGCCAACACAGGAAGAGCTAAAATTTTCATGTTTGCACTGAAACCCTGTCACAACAGGCTGGTGTTCCCCAAAAACAAGTCAAGGATGAGCACTGACAAAAAAGTAGCTAACAGAAGGGACAGGCATCCCGGGCAAACTTATCCTGTCCAAATGGAAAGCTGGGAGAGGTAGTTTATTCTGTCCCATGGTTATCTGGTGCTTCGTCTTTAGTTTATCTAGCTATAAAATCAAATGTCAAGTATTTATGATGAAGTATGTTCTTCATAGAATTGCTATATTCATCTAATCACTTAATACGCTGTGAGTGGTTTAGAAGCATTTGTTGTTCATAATGCATTTGTGACACAGAATAGAACCTGGTTTTCAATGTACAACAGGACTTTGTATTTTTCTTGTAGCCTTTAAATATTAAATTCAATAGCTATATAATTAATTAGGAAACACACATTCTAATTATTCTGTCAGTTATCTGGGAAAAACAAACAAGCAAACAAACAATTCCTTTGTTTGAAAGTAGATTACATTTTGTTCAAGTGACAACCCATGTTCCTAATGCGAGGCATTTCTTAATTCATATGAAGCTGAATTATATTTATAGGATACACAGGATATATATATATAGGATATTGAAAATAAAAACATCATAATTTTAGGTGTATAATAGCAGCCTGGGAATGGCTGAGCTTCCTATGCAGCTTTAAACAAATACTTCCATAAAGTACAGAATTCTTCCTCAAATTTAATCCATTAAAGGTCTCGGTTGCATTTGTACTTCAAATAAAAGCAAAGCATCAGTCTCTCTGCATTACTCCCCCGGCAGTCTGTCCCTACAGTTTCTTGTCTCCCGATGCAGCCCGTCGTTCCTTCTGTCCCAGAGAACACGTTCTGTCTCTCCTACGGCACAGCAGGGGCTGAGGTCCATCTGCCATGAGCAAGGACCGGAGCTTGTGGTGGATCCTGGCTGAGATGTCCAGCACCTGTGTATGGGGTCACACAGCAAGAGCTGGGCACTACACAAAAAAAGTCTCAAGCTACTCCAGGGCTTTCAGGGTTAGCAAAGGCTCTGTATGGCGCGCATGGAGGCTGGCAGGAGCTAGGCTGCAAATCCTACCATCTCTGCCAGAATTATATATGCATGTGTGTATATTCACTCACATCTCCCTTTGTCAAACTACAGGAATCAATAACTACTGACTCGTAGAGATTGTTACAGCTCCCTCATGATCTCCATTTCTCAAATATCAAATTTAACCATAATATCAAATAAGAATAACAACAGCAAAGAAAGATGCCGAGTTCTTAGTGCCCACACAAATGGAGGCAGAAAGAAAGGTAAATAAAACAAAACCTATGTGGAGTGTATTATTACATAGATTTTTATTATGTATTACTGTTACCATCAAGCAAAAGAGAAACTACTTCTTATCAAATTTATTGCTTCTGTTCTAGGATGTTTGGAGTTGTTCCATCACCCTGAACACACACTTTTGCTCTCGCCAGCCTTTTTCCCCCAATTTGCTGGAGGGATTTTTCTTCCTCTGGCAGTTCAGAGCACTGCCCATACGACTGATGCCTTTATGAAGCAAGTTCTTGAGTCCTTTTTGTCTCCTGTTTATCCTTCAGGATTCACATTTGTCTGCACTTCTGAGGAAACCCCTGGAGTGGATGGTACTTCAGTAGACTGCCAACCATTTATACGAAATTTGTTGTTCTTTCCCAATGTAATAATCAAAGAACTGAGATAGTTTTTAATGGTTAATGTGAAATGTTTTTTTTCCACCCTGCCACTCTATGTTAAGTGTGCTCAGGTCTATTTTTCATCTGTCATCAGAGATTTTACGCATTTATCTATATAACCCAAGTACATGTTCACACCATGTATATATTTGATTCTTACATAATAACATATTTAATAACATTTAATTGGAAAGCTATTCTTCTTATGATATATTTGAACTGATAGAGCAAAGTGAATCATCTGTCTGTCTGTCTGTCAGTGTAACTGAGTGTCCTCCCCCAACAGCAAATATCAGCCAGACATGCAGGAGGGGTCAGGTCAGAGACCATCACATCTCCACCTGTCTGTGGAAACAGCCTGCTGAGTAAATGACAAGAAAGCAGCCCAAAGGCTTCAGCGTGCGCTGTGATCACCCTGCGAGCCAGTGCAGCAGGGTCTGTGAGTGCCTCAGCCTGGGGCAGACTTAGACTGGAGATCGGTCAGTGATGAGGAACAGGCCCCTAGGAAACTTGCCTTTACTATTTCCAGGGCTCAGGGAGGTACTTGTTTCCTATTTAATACAACTAGCTGTGCAAAGTCAGGGCCAAACATGACAGCAATGACAACAATATCTGGAGTTGTTCCAACAGCTCTCTGTACTTGTTTCCTGTATTTATTTCACATTTGATACTTCAATGGTAACACAGTCATGCTTGACAAGACTAGGAAACACAGAGTTTCCTTCTTTTACACTTCACAGTTCCCACATGGGGATGTGGACATATCTGAGCTCCTTGTCCACCTTGTTACAATACCCAAATGCCTTTGGCCTTCACGCTGTATGTAGGGACTCCCTCTGCACATCTCTAGGTCTGCCTATCTCTAGGTTTTTGACTGGTCAGTCAATGAGCCCTTGTGAGGCTGAACCATTGTAAAGCCTCTGTGAGGAGCATGCCTGGGTGCTGCTCCTTCCTACCCTGTGCTGGTCAGTGCTTACGCCAGTGCTCCCCAGTTGTAGATGCTATGGTCAGGGAACGGTGAAGACTGAACATTTATGGAAGTTTATGACCAAATGATCTCTGTAAAGCAGCTCTTCCTGAACTGTTTTGTTGGCACAGTTTTGCAAGTGGCCCTGCTTTTCCCTGCCCCACGGTCACGGCTGTCAGTGCTTGTCACTAGCGAGCGTGCAGCTCTCAAAACACAACTTCATTCTTTGCGAATGCTGATCCGGTCATTCCCTTATCAGGCCATAAAAGTTGATTGTACAGAGTAATTATGTCAAGAACCACGCTACTTACTAGTCTTATGGCCAACTTATTTGTGCATTTATTTACTTATTTTACAATGACGTGATGAGTGTTTAAATAAACATCTACGCATACCTCCAGATCCTCTCAGTTTCTCATTAGTTAAAAGCCCACTCATTAGGAAGAACAAATTTCCCTGACAAACACATCAGCTGTTTTAATTTGTTCCGCCAAAGTTTTCTGCTGTTCACTGATTTTACAGAGGTAAGTGCCATGTTATTTACTCAATTAATACTCTGTAAAGACAAAGATTTATCTTCTGCTTATATTCTTCTAGTTAGGAAGGCTTTCTGTGTTATCTTCTATAGTAAGTAACTTCTGGACTCTATTTTCTTTCCTTTTTCTCCTGTCAAATAGCTATTTAGTGGTTTACACTCTGTAATGTATAACAGCTATTTTAGATGAGAAAACTGATCTTGAAAAGGTGTCTGTAAATAACATTCACATTTGGAAAACAGGAGTAATGTTTTGACTTTAAAGGTATTTTAGAGTATGATTAATTGAATACTTAAAATGCTCTAGGCTGTGCATACAACGCTACAGACCAAGAAAGCAACTAATCATATGTTGGCCATGTACTTAATGCCATATGGAGAGAGAGATACCTCTTTATTTTTATTTTTTATTTTTATTTTTATTTTTAGACAATGGAGATGCCAGACAAGCTGGGTATTGACATGCCAATAAAGTCTGAAGTTAGTCACATCAAATGCTTTACAAATATTGTCCAAATTGTCCCAAGTTTCTGTTTGGCAAAGTGTTATCCAAAGAATTGGAATTATTTACTAAAAGCAGAGGTTTACAGTGGAAATATACAATTTTTTTAAGCATTGGCCAACATATTAGTTTTTTTTTTTTTAGATGATTGAAGAACACATTCATACACACACAAGATTATAAATGTTTAAAACTCCATTAATTCAACTGGAATATTTCCAGATTTACACCTCTCAATTAATTTCAGTTGAATTTTCTTGAATTACACCATTTGAAAGCTGAATTTACCTCTGAGAGAGCAAAAGTTAATTTAGCTTACAGAATTTTCTCAGGATTAAGCCAAGGCCTGACTGTAGGAATTCTCTGTGTTATCAATTTGACTTAATTTTCTCTTGTATTAGTGACTCTAATAACAGTAAACCTTTCAAAAAAATAAAAGAATGTTTTAATTTTAATTTTAATTAAAAAATTAAGCAGGTGGTGTGAAAGAAGCTAAACTATTTTAAATGCTTCACAACAATGTAAACTCATGTATTATTTATTGTACATTCATACATTCTTATAAGCTATTAAAATGATGTTCCAGAAGGTAGGGTGTCTTCTGTTAGTGCCAATTAATGCTCATGATCTCCAGCTAAAAGTACTCAGTAATAAACTGAAAGGAAAATCAATAAACCGGTAGGAAGTTTCATTCAGAATACTGTTGGTAGGCACTTTAGTTTTCACCCGTCAAGGGCCACAGCCAGAAGAACAGTCTACTGAGCATTGCTGAGGACATTAATCTTAATTGTTCAGGGAATTAAGACTTTAACAGCTCCCACAATCAATACAAAACATACGATTTATTTTTTCCCCTTTATTCTTTGCAAGATATTTCAATGGAGAAGAAAAAAAATCCTAAAACTCTTTAAAAAAGTTATGCTTTTAATATAACTTGCCAACCTGCAAACTTCAAATACTGAGAATTCTTTTTTTCTAAAATATGTTTACATCCAGTTTGTAATGCAATAGAAGGAAATAGAATTGAAAATAACAAAGACAATGCATACCTTTTTCTTAAAATAAATCAGATAGTTGCTTCATGTATTAGATACAATCTAGCTTCGTGTATTTGATTTGTACAATGACATCATACTCTAGATTTTATATAGTTTAATCCACTTTAAAAATACTTTTTTTTACTCAATCCTTAAGCAACTGAAGAATTGTTTGTGGCACATATATATTAAACCTCTCTCTACAGCATGAACAGATTGAAACCTCACTAATTTATCTTTCCCTGGTATTGAAAGTGCCATGCGTAATCTGCAGTGATTCAAAACAACAGAACAGGCTTTTAAAGAATACACAAGACTCGTAACCACGATTTCTGTCTTATGTTTCCTTCTGGAGCTGATTTGCTAGCAAATCACTTAAAAGTTTTTGTATGTGGGCATTCAGAGATGGGCTGTTTTCCTCTCCAGCAGGAAGTTAAGAATTAGAAAACCATTTTGAGGTCTCTGTGGTTAAAAAAAGATAGTGGCTCCAAAAACGTGCTGAGAAGTCATTTGGGACAGTCTACAAAGGGCTGTGGCATTGGGTCAGTAGGTGTTCATGATGCCTAAGCTACACAGGGAAGGGGAAAGGCTGGCCATTCGCCGGTGGGGTTTTGGTGACAGCATACAAGTGCAGGCCTCATGGTGGCTACGTAGCACCAAGGCCTGGCTATGTGGCCTATCCTCACACTGGCATCATCTCAAAATGAAACTGTCCGTGACCTGAGGAGAAAATTCAGAGGTGAGGAGCAGGAGGGGGCCGCAGTGTCCACGAGCACCCTGGTCCTTGGTTCTAGGGGAAGAGTATCTTCTCAGTACCAACCCTTTTAGCTCTCATTCCCATGCTTCCTTACAGCCTTTTCTCTCAATTTAAGGCATGACAAGAGCTGCAAACAACAGAAACAATAAAGCTAAACAGGAAATGCCTAAGCAGATCTTTGGCCCAAATATGAGTAGTGGTAAAACTGTGATATGCACCCAAAAATGTCCTCTGGAGTTTTCCATTTGCCCTAAAACAAATTAACAACAGTTTACAAAAGATCAGCAGCGATAACAGCGATAGCACAGGCCTGAGCCTCCATCTCCTTGCTCTTTGAATTATTTTTTTCACATATTTTGCTCTAGCTCCAAGGGATGCTACTCACACCTTGTAACCTCATCTCTGTTCATATGTTAGAAGTGAACTTTAACACAAATTGCAGAGGAAATAAACAGTTACATGTCCCTTTTTGTACCTTTGCTGCTCTCTAAGGAAAACTGCAAACATTTTGCTGTTATTTTTTCTTCTGTTCACTTTTCAACTGGAATTTATTTTTTTTTTAATACAGTTAAATTCATTTGTTTCTTAGCCCAATGATAATTTCTACCCCAAATATGGTCAGCATGTGTTCAAAAAAAGACGTTTCTTTTAGCTGCCAATTTTGCACATTTCTCAGTGGAATGCAAGTAATCCACTTGCATTAATTTCCTTTTTAAGTGCTGTCATACTTTAAAAAAAAAATCAAGTAGAATGTTTCCCTACAGAAAGAAGTTTTTTTTTTTTTTTTAAATAAATATATATAGTGCTACACTTAGCTGTTGCAAGACAAGGAGGAATGTGTTGGTACAAATTTTGAAAAAAAAATAAATCTGAGGTTCCTACAGTAAGAGCCTTTTCGGATTTCCTCATTGACCTGTATTTGGCTAATATAATTTAAAATCCAGAATACTTATTACAGATTTATGGTTAAATCATAAAGGAAAGGTGATTTTTCCAGCTTAATTGACAGGAAATTGTTCCGCTTTGTGGCTTGAACTAGATTTTACAGAGCTTGCTTTTAGCCTCTCACATGCGCTATTGAGTATTGAAATGTCAACTAAAACATTTTTAAATCCTATCTGAAATTAGGTCTAAATCTACATACTGTCTCTGCTTCACTGCAACTTCTGTTTAAAACTTCTTTCGTCTTATGTCAAAATTTGTTATTATAACTCTGGAGAAATTATACCTATTTATTCAGAACGAGTACAAAAACTGACATAGATCTCTCAGTTTCTCACCTGACATGTAAGGAATGGTAATGAAATAAAATCTACAGAACATCAACTGTTAATGAAAGTATACAGTAAAAGCTTATGATGCTTTATGAAATGCTTGTGTGGTGGATGAAAGATCCTTGTTTTGTTGTCCATTGACATTAAACTCCATAGGCAGTCAAAGCACTTCCAAAATGCATTCCTGCAAAATAAATCTGAATATTGAATATGTCCATAAAAATGTGCTGTTCATTCAGAAGATATGAAAAACCTTGTGCTTTGAGACCAGTTAAACCCCAAGGAAAATGAAAGCAGAATGGTATTATAGTTAAATGTGCGGATTATACTTCCTTGAAATTTCATCATATGGGGGACTATAAAGTGCTGTTACGAAGTTGCATTGGCTGGCTATCCTAAGACCAACATATGAATCAAAATATAAAGTAAATGTAATGTAGTATGTTATAGTGCAACGAACCCTGGGATAATTAATAGAAAATGTCAGAGAAGCAGAACTTGCTGCCTGCATAACACCATTGGACTGTAGTTTAACCTGTGTTGTGCAGATAGGTTTCTTAAGGGTGCAGATCTACATTTTTTAAAATTTAATTTATGAAAATATATAAACTTATATGAAATTATACAATTTTATAAATGAAATTTTATTTTGAAATCTAAGTGTACAAATAAGGTGTTTGGTTCAGCTGCTATCAGCTATGTGTAAATGGAAATATATTGGAATTCTGGCCAATAAACACAGTGGAAATAAATGTTGGGCAAAACAGAGAATTTGCTTGGGAAAAGCGAACATTTTCTTGTTTCTTTTCACAAAGATGTAGAAAGAACCATGCAGAAATGTACTCACTTTTTCTGTTCAAGAAAAAGTAAATTTCACCACATCCATTAAAGGATATATTGAAAACCAGCCACAACTCAGAAGGAACTGCCTAGAGGAAGCTGATGCCAACTTGAATGGTTGATGATCATCTTGAATGGATTTGTAGTCAGACCCTCAATTCTTTCATTTATGAGAAATTCATTTTTGTTTTTAGAATATAGAGCAGAAACACTGGGAACAAATTCTGCTCTGGAAATACTTCGGTGTCACAGAAAGCTACATGCATCTTTAGGAAGTTAAATTAACCATAACAATACATCATTGAATCAGAAAAATTGGAGGATTTGAATCAAGGTTGATAATGAGCTTCAAGAAAGAATCATTAGTGTCTGCACTCATTAAAAAATAGGGATGAAAGCAGTCCAATTAGTGCTCTTGCTAGAGACTGAAAATATGCCAAAAGAAACAGCTCTGGAAATTGTAATGAAAGACGTTTTATTCTTGTTTAGAAGTTATTTCCTGCATTTGTGAGAAAATAGGTAACTTATTTTTCCCTTCTTTTTCAGAATTAAATGCTTACCTGTTTCTTTGAAAATTTGCTTTGCTTGGTTTCAGATGACTTTTTGAATCAAAAGTAAGCACTTGTAATTGAATTCCCATGTACTAATAATACCTGAATTAATTGCAGATGAATGCAGCTAGATTGGAATTTTTTCAAAGGAAAATTTTTTAGGAATCATCTTCCCTTTAAGGAATTGTGTATACAGGATTGCCTCTTGTGTGTAATAGAAAGTAACAGGAAAAGTGAGGTGCTTTCCAGTTTCAGCCATTTAAAAGGCAGGCATGTTATCCAGGTAGTCATCACCTCTCTAGGCTAGCAGAGATAGCCATGTGATTAATTCCATACAACTTTAAAGAAAGAATTCACAGTAACGATGGGAGGTGTTCGTTATTCCCTCCTCCACCAGATCCCTCTGACTGAGAGGGTGATGAGGCTCTGGAACAGGCTGCCCAGAGAAGTTGTGGCTGCCCCATCCCTGGCTGTGTTCAAGGCCAGGCTGGATGGGTTCCTGGGCAGTTTGATCTGGTGATCTGGTGATCTGGCTGGCAGCTCTGTCCACGGCAGGGGGGTTGGAACTAGATGATCTCTGAGGTCCCTTCCAACCCAAGCCATTCTATGAGTCTATGATCCCTAACTTCTAAACAGCTTCAACATGATTACACAGATTCCCCCACCCACCCTTAACATGGGATTCAGGTTGCAGATGCAGACACCTGCACTTCTGCATTTGAGCAAGGTGTCCAGGCTCCTCCACAACTTCAAAGAAGATTTGATCAATGCAGTCAACAGACCTTTGAGAATTATTGAACACATCCTGAGATGAACAGATTTGTTTTGTCACCTGCAGTCTTCTGACCATGGTCCTGGCCCATTTGCTCTAGGTGACCCTGCCTGAGCAGGGGGGTTGGACCAGGTCACCTCCAAATGTCCTGTCATTCTGTCATTTAAAGCCTTACCGAGGACCGTGACACAAATTGGCACAGAATTAAAAAATAACTTGAAATGATCTTGCAATATTAAATATTTCCTGGCCTATCTCTGTTCTGATTTATCTAACAATGTTGTAATGCCTATGGGCATCCTAGCTAGACAAAAATTGTAATGTGTTAGTCATTAATGTGTGATAGAATTACCCAATTCTACATATACAATAACACAAGATTAAAAAATGCTAGCATTTGGACTGTTGAATAAAGAAGCTGGGATCTTTTTCTGGATCTTTTCTTACACAGAAATTCATTAAAGGTCCCTCTCTCATGTTGCTCTTCCTATTTCATCTGAGATATCACTTCTTAAGAAAATCCTTGTTTATATTATGGGTTTGTTCTCAAAGCAATCCAGTCCCAATCATGAAAAGCCACATCAGTGCACTGTGGCAGGAGTGTGAAGTACTGTGATGCTTTCAGCAACTTGTATACAATGGGAAGGGAGAGGCATTCTTTCATTCATTTTTTTTTTTTTTTTAATGTATGTTTTGTTTTTAATCTGTGACATTATTTAGATGATTATGCACGATTCTGATTGCAGAAAAAAAAAAAAAAAAAAGAGAAAAAAAGATGCAAATATAAGAATTCCTTCAAGAAGCTCAGTGGAGTGAAAATACCCTAGCACCCTTTTCCAGCACGCACACTTGCACATGGCACCAGCTTGACTGTCTGTAGCAATGGTCAATTTCACTCAAGGATGTAGTTATTAATAGGATCTAAAGGATTGTGAACACTGTTTTATATCTTGGGAGCTAAATCTATACTTGGGCATGCAAAGCCATCAGCTGGAGACCAAGTGAGGACAGAAAGCAAATGCAAATCTCTAGCTTGCAAACGAGGGTTTGCTCCTGGGAACTCTTGCATTGTGGCTTCTTGCAGTGCTGCTCTTTTTGCATGGCTTCTGGCTATCATTCAGTGAAACTGACTTCGTTCACCTCTTGGGAAGGTTCTCCTGAGCATTGGACAGAAGGACTCAATCCTTTTCTGGGAATAAGAATGGAAAAGCTTAGAAGTAGGGATAGAGGAGAAAAAGATTGCTCTGTAGGAGATAAAATGACAAATGAGAGTCCTAAGCAAAAGGCAGAATATCAGGAGGGCAGTGGCAGATGATAGGGGAAAAAAAAAAAAAAAAAAAAAAAAAGAAGTATCATACATAGAGGATAGAAGGATTGGGAAGGAAGGACAAATGGCAGGCAGAATAATCCTGTATTATATAACTTCTGAGAACCACTAATTTTTCAACAATGGAAAAAGATTTCTTTAATAAGTCTGCTGGTCGACTTGGTGTGCAGCCTTCCTGTAGCTTTGGTGTGCCCATTAAAGATTAAAAGTCAGTATCCAAGGAGTACATCTGGCATTTAGAGTGGTGCATTTGGAAGTTTGGAAAGCAAGAAACCTGGAGATCTCAGCTATGAGTTAATGGTTTATTAATGGATGGGTAGGTGTGAAGAGCTCTCATTATCCAGGAGTTAAGTGATTAACTGATTATAACTGAGTGAGAAAATACTAGGGGCAAGTGAAGCTAGGCTAATTAACGTGGGATAACTTGGGTCTGACTTGACAGTCAAGGAAAATAAAACATTAAGAATGAGTGTAGAAATAGGGAAATATCCAGATTCAGGTCAGTTCAAATTTACATGGCTAGTGCATGAATTGAAACCACAATGCAGACAGCAATTGCAGCTTGATTGTATTTAGTGTGATTAAAGTGGATAAGCTTGGCAGGTGAATGATGGAGGATGACAACTGAGAGGATGAACCAAGTCATAGTATAGGTGCAGTAATATTCATGTTTTTATGATCTCTGGATTCACGCTGATGTATCAGCTGGACCCCAAACTGTGAAGTGTTTGGACATCAGTACCAACAAATAGGTACTGTACTCCCCAGCAAAGGCACTTGGATCACAAACCCTGCACAGAGCTGAGCTGTGTCTCTTGAGGAAGAGCCAGGAGCAGGGGCAGGTTCTGGAGTATCTGTGAACATCTGCCCCATGGGGTGCCAAGCATGGATGTGGGTGCCCTGCATACCAGCAGGCCTGCAGCACAAATGGCTCCCAGAGTACTTAGTCCCTGAGCCAGTATACCTAACATCCAGGGGAAACAGCTGATCTGGATAAGAAAAATTAACACTAATAAGCCCACAAATCTGTAGACCAGTTCCCTTTTTATCCAAGATATAGCATGCTTTTCTGTCTACTTCATGATATAATTATTTTCTTTCACACACTGATATTTAATTTACTTTCAGTATAATAACTACTAAACCATTCAGCCATTAGCAGCATTACCCTTCTAGATTGCGGATTGATTACTGATCCTGCATCCATTCATTTACAAAATGAAAGTTAATTCAGGGGTAGGTAACAATACATTTTTTTCAGATGTGTTGAAAATTGCTGTTTCTGAGTTCTCTTGGCTAATTTGTTTGAAGTAGACATGTCCATCTTTTGTTTAAATTGCCATTAATGTGACCATTAGCATATACAAATAATAAAGAAGGCCTTAGCCCCATTGCGATGATGCTCTAAGCAGATCAGGCTGGCTGTAGTAGAACTTGCTTGAAAGCTGAAATTTGAAATCAGCAGCACAATATTCCATCACTGTTATTTTAAGTTATTCTGTTATTAACTCATTTCTTTTAGACATGGAGGAGCAAATAAATGTTAAGGTCTGAATCAAATGTATGAGGTGCCTGGGTGAAGAGGAAAGGAAGATCAACCGAACATCAGGCCACACTTCCCGAAGAGGAAGGCTATAAAAAGACTTTAAGAACATTTGAAATTAAGCTTAATTTTTCCAATATCAGTTTTGCATTTTCTTCTATTTGCACGAGGAATAACATTAAAAGAAGAAAATCAAGCCCAAAGACATTCCTTTGATGTCCAATCTGTCAGCGTGGCTACAGCCCTTCTAAAATGTCTTTTTTCATTTTTGTATTCAAGGACAAACAAAAACAATTTCCCAGAAAGCAACACACCATGGATCTTTGGATCACATGGCTGGCAGTCACAGTGATGCTTACAACGAGTGATGCCCAGCTTCCAAAGCAGGCACGGGCTCCCCTGCTTCTGCACAAGCCCTTCATCGTGGTTTGGAACGCGCCGACTGAGCAGTGCCGACTGCGGTACAAGGTGGACCTGGATCTCAGCATCTTTGACATTGCATCAAACACCAACGAGACTCTAAGTGGATCCAATGTGACAATCTTCTATCATACTCATTTGGGATATTATCCCTACTACTCGGATAATGGAGATCCTGTGAACGGGGGGGTTCCTCAGAATGAAAGCCTTATCAAGCACCTTAATAAAGCAAAGTCTGACATTGACTACTGCATACCCATGAAGAAATTTCAGGGACTTGCAGTCATTGACTGGGAAAACTGGAGACCCCAGTGGGATAGGAACTGGGGCAATAAGAGCATTTATAGAAATAAATCTCTTGAGATGGTTAGATGTCGGCATCCTCAGTGGTCAGAGGACAAAATTAGGAAAGTAGCTAAAGAGGAGTTTGAAAATGCTGGCAAGAGTTTTATGAACAACACTATCCTTCTGGCCGAACACATGAGGCCAAATGGTCTGTGGGGTTACTACCTCTACCCGGACTGCTACAATTACGATTACAAAGAGCACCCGCAAACATACACAGGAAAATGCCCAGCCATTGAGTCTTCTCGCAATGACCTCCTTCTTTGGCTGTGGAAGGAAAGCACTGCTCTCTACCCTTCAATATACCTGGATTACATACTGAAGTCAAGTCCAAATGCACTAAAATTTGTTCACTATAGGGTTAAAGAGGCAATACGTGTTGCCTCAATTGCTAGAAAAGACTACGTTTTGCCTGTTTTTGTTTACTCCAGACCATTTTATGCCTATACTTTTCATGTTTTAACAGAGGTAAGCGGACAGACTTCAGAAACGTAGAAATTAGAAACAACTTAGAAAAAAGAACTTTCTAAAAGTTCTCCTTATGTAAAAGCATTTATAGATATTTTTCAATTCTTTACTCAGAGTGTGGTGAGGCACTGGCACAGGCTGCCCAGAGAAACTGTGGATGCCCCATCCCTGGAGGTGTTCAAGGCTAGGTTGGACGGGCCCTGGGCAGACTGATCTAGTGGGTGGCAACCCTGCCTGTGGCAGGGGTTTGGAACTGGGTGGGCTTCAAGGTCCCTCCCAACCCAAGCCATGCTGTGGTTCTATGATTTAAGACTACTCCTCTACTCACAGTAGACTACCACTATATTCACAGTATAAACCACTGTACCTTTCAATAGTTAATCCTGCAGTGTTTTTGTCTGTTTCTGTAGGATAACATTGTATATTTTCAATGAGGGTAATTTAGAAGGAAAGTATAAAGAAATCGTTTCCTTAAGGAAGTAATTCATCCTGATATTTTAATTTTTCAGGACAGCTTGTGAAATTAACTTGGCAAATTTTTTGTGAAGTTTAAAACTAATTTGTATAATGGAAAGATAAACTTTCATGAGAAAGGAACCTCAGGGCTTTTTATTTCCTTATCAAACTGAAAATTCATTCAGTACAGAAATAAAGTAGTCAAGTAAGCTGGTCTGCCCTGGAGTTCCTTACTCCTGTACGATGACATTGGCCATCTTGCTTTTCAAAGTTATGACGTGTTCGTGATCCAACATCTAATGCTATCACTGTAGAGTCTTTCTAATAAAGAAACCAAGTTTTTGAGTCAAGCAATGTTCCTTTAACCAATGACGAAGTGCAGTAAGCATATAGGCGTCACCACAAGA
Source organism: Alectura lathami (assembly GCA_013399715.1). Lineage (NCBI taxonomy): Eukaryota > Metazoa > Chordata > Aves > Galliformes > Megapodiidae > Alectura > Alectura lathami. The sequence continues at coordinate 27,520 of VXAV01006743.1, read as the reverse complement.
AGGGGCAAGAAAAAAAGCAGTGGTCAATCTGGCATGCCACAAGCTGTGTGTGGCTTCAGCCTGGGGCTGGGGAGATGGAGGAGCCACAACAGCCTGAGAGGTGTTTCAGAGTGCTTGTAGGAATCAAATTGTCTGCCTCATTTTTAGCTGCTGTTTTCTGTGCGATGTGGAATCTACAGGCCCTAGCTGTCTCAGAAATCAAGTACAAACAGGCAAAGCCAGGTCACACTGAAGGCAATGAGCCACGGGGGTCATTATAGGCAGGATTTCACTCAAAAAGCCTTCACTGAAGAACTCAAAACAGGCCAAGAATTAAATGAGCATTCTGCAAATGCAGGCTGTAATAATATATTTTTATTATATAAACTAGTCTCTTGACAGACGTAAAAAAGCCACAAACATTACTGAAAGCTATGAAACTATCATGCTGTTACCAATTATGCACGAGTTCAAAATCTGTGGTTATATAAAGCTACTGTTTTACCTTAATCTGTTGTCTGAACAGTATAGTGGTGCTGTGATGTTCCTCGTAAGTTATACTCTTTAATTTATTTTTTCAATTGCATGTAGACATTTACTGCTGGATGCTTTAAGGATCACTTTACAAATCAGCAGCAAGGGAATATCCATGCAGAGACAGAGAAACATCTTTGGATTGTGCTCCAGTCCATACCCTCTAACAAGGACAGCAGCCAGCTCTGCAGGCAGGGGACAGGATTTGCCCTATCCCCAAAGTATTCACATAATCTGTGAGAATATCCTGGGCACTGCCAGGGAACCTGCACTTAAGAAAACTCTAAGTAGGAATGACCAGGAAAATAAACTTTTGTTTTCCTTCATAGCCCTAAAGCCTTCAAGATATTTTAAATATGGTTTTGTGTGTTCAGATGTTAGGCTAGACGGGAGGTTGTCATTTGACCCATGATATGCCCCCCTAAGTGAACTCACAATCCTAAAAATTAGGCATGAAGTCCCTGAGTTCCAGCAACAATGGATGTGAGTATAACAACAAATGGAGCCAGTGTAGTATGATGAAGAATTGGGACAGCAGGCTAACAGATACCTGAGCTCTGTCAGGGCTGGGCCAGGAGAACCCCTCTCCTGCCCCATCAAGCTGGGCAAGAGTTGTGACATTGTGGTCCAATAGAAATAACTGGTGACACATTCAAGTCTTGTGTGTAATGCCTTTTGCACACAGTACGATAAATTCAGTAAACATCACAATGGAAGAAAACAGAAACTATGGCTGTGAGTCAGAGTCGCTGGGAGAGAGGCACAGGTCTAGCAGACCTTCAGAAAGACAAAAGGCACAGGTCCAAAAATGCTGCTATATCTATGTCTACTGTACCTCTCACCCTGACTGTACCTGAAAATCAGGTGAGCTGTGCATAAGGTATCTGAGAAATTCATCCTGCTTTTTTCCTTTGAAGTAATTTATAAATTGTGATTTGAGATCTCAGTCGTTTTGAAAGGTTTATGTATTTGCTAGAAATGCATACAAGCAGTTTTCCATCTGCAGGGCATTTAGAAACAACTTACCTTGGCAACTGACTGCTTGCATGTATGAGAGAGGAATTACACAGTAGCATCTGTGTTTCCTGACCAGAAGACTAAAATCATGAATAAAGGAGGATGGCAACAAAAAATAATGAAGAATGGACAACTTCTTTCATTCACCTGCAGATAGTCTTGATGAGTCTCTGATGCCAAGACGTGTATGTGTACAGAGACCATTGCCTGCAACCATGCGAGGCTTGTGCGGCCATTCCTGAATGCAGAACCAAGACTATTCACAGTTATGAAAAAATATTGCAGATATCCTTCTTTTTCTTTTCTCAATGTATAACCAGAATTAACCATCCTGCTTCCTCTCAGAGGAAGTGTGCAATGCAGTGACTTGGCTGACCAAAATATGGAGAAGCACTGATAGGAACTAGAGTCTCCTCCTCTGTGCCAAATCAGCTGACTGCTAGAAGATAGCCCAGCAGAATCTTATGGATCTTTGGATGAACACTGACTGCCCTCAATTGCTTGAGCAAGAATAAGCACCAGAATGAGCATCAGAAAGAAAAAGGCTTTGTTGACTTGGTTATGTCTTGGATAAATACCCAGGGGAAGCTGACCTGTAAAGTTGTGTCTTCAGAACAGTCCTGTAACATGGATGGATAAGCATGTGATGCAAAGAACAAAGCAAGATTCCCCACCTAGACACAGGCAAGATGGTTATATTTAAATTGATGACTAAAATTTTTAAAACTTACATGATTTCTTCATCACATGCAAGAAGATTAGAGGGATTAGAAACAGAGGCCAGAAAACCTTCTTCCCAGTCCCTCTGTTTGTTTCCTTACACTCACATGGGAAAGCCATGGCAGTGAGACCCTCTGATGCCAGGCTGTACTGGGTGAGGAATAGGAGCATCTTCAGTCCTGACAGCAAGACTGCTGCTTGATGGACATGTGTGGCTGAGGCCTCTTGGAGCGTGCGGACCTTGCTCAGAGCAAGGGAGGATACTGGTGGTGTTTCCCTCTTGGTGCGGCTGGCCTGTGGTCAGTGCACCAACCTCTAAGGCATGAGTTTCATTCTCAGTTCAGGTCTCTTCCCAGTCTGCTAGACTGGATCCAGGACTGTGTCAAGTACTAGGAAAGAACAAAGATAAGTACACAAGAGAGAAAGGGAAAGAGATGATATTACCTTGTATTTGTAGATTATTCAAAGAAGAGCCATTCTGTGCTAAAGGCTTTTGAGATACTTTACATGCATAAGTCATTCAGTGAAAGACATGGCTATGCCTAGAAATAACAGAAACTATATTCCCTTCCTTGTGGGCAAGGTATGTAATTATCAAGCTGAATTAATCACAAGCTATAGTCAGGTTCACACTTTTCTCTCTTGCTCTCCTTTGAACATTCATTTAATTGGTACAAAGTGCAACGGCAATAGAAAGGGAAATGCTGTGCTCTGAGTGTTGTCTGTAACCTCACAGTGATGACAGCCGCCACTGAGCTGGAGATGATGCATCTTTTAAGAATGAGGAAGACAGAAAAATTCAGTCTATGTCTTTCTAATTCTTCTTCCTCCCGGGGATGACTTTTATCACTTGACCTTTGTTTTAAAGAACACAGGAAGAGGAAGAAAATGTAAGGAGCAAGGAGATTGTTTAAATGAAATACCATGTGATGTGAATTTTATTTTATTATATTTTTCCCAGTGAGCTACTGTTTTCTCCAGCACCTACTACCTGCGCAGGAGCTGTGAGTGTCCTTCAAGCATCCCTAAGGGAGTGTGCCTTCCAATCAAATGCCACACCTTGTCCTTAGTCTGACAAATGCGCTGAGTTTCTCAAGTGAAGTGATGATTCTAGGTGTGAGCAAAGGCGGAAGCTTAGCTGCTTCAGGAACTTTATTTGTGAAATTAGGAGTGCCAGACTTCACACCCCCAGAGGATTAGGTGAACTTCAAGGTTCATGCTCTTGGATTTGATTATTTTATATCCATATGAATCATACACAAAATGCTGAAAAACTTTCGTGGTTTTAAATCTAAACATTCTCTACAAATAACAAAAGAAATCTGTGGAATATGAGGGAGTAAAAATTGATTTACTGACTTGCAGTCAAGTACCCTAATTCCCAAGGCATATTACTTACAGAGTCTTTATTTTGGGTTTTGCTCAGGTCTCAGTCCATCCAGCAATGCTAACTATCTATTGATTACTTATTTTGGCTGAGTGAAATGGTTTCATTGATTTGTTAATGAGATCTGAACTGTGTTAATGCTTAATCACTAAACCATCATCTGCTTAACATGTGGCCTTCATATCTGGGTAATTGTTATAAAATGCTTTGTAGTTGAGATTAACTTAGGAACTGTCATTACCAAGAGGTCAGGCTATATTTCACATTGTTTCCACATCTAATATCTTCATATTTAATTCACATACATATATATAAAATGATAAATTATTTATCATAGGAAGAAAATCACTATTTCCCACTTGAAAGTAACACCTACAGCACACATCACTCTCATTTTATAAAACTAGCACTGGACTACACTTTTAAGAGTAATATCCTCTAAAAGGCTGCTTGCATGGTCGGAAGCAACATGATCTTCAGGCAAGACCAATTATACTCTATATCACTTTGAACCTACACTAAGAGACAGTAGGCGAGCTTTACTCTTTCAAACTTTTGCAGATTTCCATGTACTATTTTGTCTGACCTCTAGTTAAGGGTCAAAATCACTGCTTACTCTGATTCTCCATAATAGCCTTCAACTCTTCAGCAGAACCTCCCTTTTCCAATGCATTTGTTTATTCCTTCTTTTATGTCTCTTAGACTGTACATGTTTCAGGAATGAAAACTCCGCGCTCTGCACTTCTTAATCAACAGGCCCATTTACAAAGTAAAATAAACACTGTTCGGTAGCAATTTACAATAATAACACAGTGCTTCTGCTCTATGAGTTTGCATTTCTCATACACCACCATACTGTGACAATTTGTCTGGTCTTTTAAATTGTTTTCTCCTAGGAAGAGGTTAAAAGACTGTATTGAAGATCATCAGTAACTTTTTTAAAGGAAATCGCCGTTTCCTTCTTCTGCTGTTTCAAATCAAGAAAGATTGTAGAATCTGTCACTGCAAGCATTGTTCAGTAATTATTCAGCAATTAACTACTGCAGGTATAAATGGTTTTAGATGTAATCGATCATGCCTTGAAACATGGGGATGGAAGAAGAAACTTCCTTCCTACTTTGTAAGATTTAATTGCATTTCTCTAGACACAGTATTCACAGTCATAGAATCACAAAATCATAGACTCACAGAATCATAGCATGGCTTCGGTTGAGAGGGAACTTAAAGCCCACCCAGTTCCAACTCCCCTGCCAGTGGGTTGCCACCCACTAGACCAGGCTGCCCAGGGCCCCATCCAGCCTGGCCTTGAACACCTGCAGAGGTGGAGCATCCACAGATTCTGGGCAGCCTGTGCCAGTGCCTCACTACCCTCTGAGTAAAGGATTTCCTCCTAACATCTAATCTAAATCTCTCATCTTTGAGTTTAAAACCATTCCCAAGCATCCTATCACAGACAGACCATGTGAAAAGTCACTCCCCCACCTGTTTATAAGCTCCCTTTAGGTAGTGGAAAGCTGCAATGAGGTCTCCCTGGAGCCTTCTCCAAGCTGAACAAGCCCAGTGCCCTGGGTTTCTTAGTAGGAGAGATACTCCAGGCCTCTGATCATCTTTGTGGCCTCTTCTTGACCTGCTCCAAGAGTTCCACATCTTTCTTGTGCTGAAGGCCCCAGACCTGGATACAGCACTGCAGGTAGGGCCTCATGAGGGCAGAGCAGAGGGGGACAATCACCTCCCTCGCCCTGCTGGCCCAGGATACAGTTGGCCTTATGGGCTGCAAGTGCACACTGCTGGCTCATGTCAAGCCTCTCACCCACCAGAACCCCCAAGTCCTGCAGGGCTGCTCTCAAGGAGTTCTTCTCCCAGTCTGTACACAGATCTGCGATTGCCTTGACCCAAGTGCAACACCTTGCACTTGGCCTTGTTGAATCTCATCACGCTGCTGTGGGCCCACTGTTCAAGCCTGTCCAGGTCCCTTTGGATGGTTTCCCTTCCTTCTGGTGTATCAGTTGCGCCAGTGAAGTTGCACATTGGTATGGGTCGGTATGCAAATGTGTGCTTCTTTTCCCATTTGGCATTAAGAAGCACAGCAAGAAGCTTATGTTTCAGTGATATGTTTCCCAGAATAATGACATTCATGCTGGTAGGAACAGCAGCTCTGTAACTACATTGATATGACTAAAGCAGAACAAGTTAGGTACCTGCCTAAACCCTAGCAACTGCAACAAAGCACTGTAAGGGCAGTCCAATGACATGATCATGCTCAATATCACTTGCCCAGTATGGTGTCTATGTATGTATGATAATCATTCAAAGACTGCTAGATAAAACGTATCATTCAATTCCTACCCCGTCAGCTTGGTTGGGGGTCACTTTGTGAATTGATTATAATTATTTTATTAATTAGCAATCCCACTTGTGAATAAATCCCTGTGCAAACCCTTGGAGGTATACAGAAAAGCTTTCTAATCTAAAAAGTTATCTCTTCTGCAGGGAAAAAAAAAATAATAAAAGTGATTTCCATATCCTAGTACTTTTTTTAGTTTTCGTTTTAGTTTAATATCTTTGGTTTTCTGATGTTTCTCTTGGTCTTCTCCTTTCAGACTGATCTGGTCAATACCATTGGTGAAAGTGCAGCTTTGGGAGCAGCTGGAGTTGTTCTCTGGGGCAGTATGCAATATGCCAGCTCAAAGGTAGGTTCTATAGGTTTATTAGCACTTAGGAATCACCTCAATACCTCTTCTCTGCCACCACATCCTTCACAGCATCTATCTGTCTTCACCGATAGTGGCTCAAGATTGCTTTCAAGTCCCATTAGTTCTGTACTTTAGTTAGGCTGAGAAGTCTCATTGCTTGAGAGCGTATTGACTCAAACAGGTCATTTGTAGCAGCTTGGAACAATGAGTCCAGGTTAGAAGAAAGACATGTTTTGAAGCAACAGCATACAGACATAAACACAGCTAGTGTTCTACTTTGTGGCTAGGGCAGCTTGCACAGACCCAGAGAAGGAATGGGGTCTAGAGGGGGAGTTTTCTCTGCTTGCCTCTACAATTTGTGTTGACATAACAGATTGAAAATAATCTTGCTACAAGAAATGGTTCACCTCCTCCTCCTAGCTTCCTCGGGCTTTCACAAGTCCTTCTTGTAGTGATGGAGGAGGCAGGAGGCTGCACTGGGGTTCCATAGAGTGCACGGCAGGCTAGCCTCCACTCCTCTCCTTCTGAACCTGGGCTGGGTTCTGGTTCCCGGCCTGCTTTCGTGCAGTCTGCTCTCCTCCTCCTGAAGGCTCTGGTAAAGCACCACTGCCTTCAGCAAGGGAAAAGGGGAATCATAGACATTTCTAGCTGCAATTTCTGTGCTGGATGATGTAGCCCCCAGTAAGGTGAAGGAGTTGGAGAAATCAAGACCAAAGCAGTGGCTCAATAAGTGCTTTAAAGCCTAATAGTCACACACTGCTCTTTGTCAGCAGTTACTAGATATCTCTACTCAAGGAACTAGTTATTCTCAGATAAGCTCCCTTTCTGTTTACTAGGACTCATCCCTAGTCTAACACTGTATGTTGCTACCAATAATACAAACAAAGAATACAGTAAAGGTTAAATATTTTCTAATTTTACACATGAAATTAATCTGTCTTAAAATAATGTTACTCTGGCATTCAAATCCAACCTTTAAATATCAACAAGTTAATTCTGCCATGAACAGTTTTATACTAGAATCTTCTAAATATATGAAATTTTGACATAATGCTAGCTGCTGAGTAATGTGTCATGGTCGTTTACTTCCTGCAGGAGAGCTGTTCAACTGTGAAGCGGTACATTGATGGACCCTTAGGACATTATGTCATTAATGTGACCTCAGCAGCCAAACTCTGCAGCAAAGTTTTGTGCAAGAAGAATGGAAGATGCATCCGCAAAAACAGCGACTCTTCTGCTTACCTCCATCTGCCACCCACTGATTTTAAAATTCAAGTCCGTCGCTCAGGAAGGGGCCCAAGATTGCAGGTGACTGGTGAACTCAGCCTGGAGAACACAGAAGTCATGAGGCAGAGGTTCATGTGCCAGTGTTACCAAGGATGGACGGGAATATTTTGTGAATTGCCTGACCAAAGGGTAGTGGAGCACTGGGTTCACACTGTGTTCAGTAGATCAAGAAAATGGAAGCTTTATGTCTTCCTCTTTGTAGCCATGCAACTTCTTCTGCTTTATACTACATACTAAAATCTTCTGAGGCAGTGCAAGGAAATAAGAAATGGTGCCACTAGGACTTACATTTTGTAGCAAGGTTTTATTACAAAGAGGAGAGATGTTGTTGATTAAATAACTTTATTCTGTTTTGTTCATGTCCCAGTCCTTCAGGAATAGCTCCAGACATAAAACATCTTTCAGGTAGCCAGCTCCTTCGCTAAGCAGATAAAGCTTTTGCTGCTACAGTGGAAACTTTATCTGGGTAAAATGATGGAATAAACCTGTATAAAGATTCATCCATGTAGAAGCTTAAAACAGGACCTACAGTCTCTTTGCTCCAGGGCTGGATGATTTAACCTAGGTCAATGAGGAAGGGTTTTCATGTAGACCAAGGATCCCAAACCATTCACTGCAGCTCTTGCTGAAGTGAGATGGCATTTCATGTGAGCAGCAGCCACAGTGCCCAGATCCACATCCACCACAAATCCCAATGCATAGAGAATGTAAAGAGCTCAGGGAGACATACATCAGTGCATAATTTTTAAAAATGTATATTTCAGTATTTCAAAGCCTAATTTTCATCTTGTTACTTCTGGATGTATCCATATTTGCAGTGGTAGTTTTGTGTCATCAGTTTTGAAAGTACTGTTTGACTCAAAATCTCTGCATTTAGCAGTCATTGGGTCAAATGTTCATCTTCCTGCAGCACCAGACAACCAGCAGAACATGTACGTGTTTAGGTCAGGGGCTGCTGATCTTGGAGAGGTGCTGGCACTACGCAGCATTCCTGAGAAGGCAGAAGGGAGATCACTTCTCCTTTCCTCTGACCCCTTGGGAAGCAGACAGCCTCGCACCTTCTCTGCCTCGCTGCTTGGTGTCACTGCTCCCTTTGAGGCTACTTTCTGCTCCGCTGACAACACGGGTCTTAGTGCTAGCTATAGTGTTTGAGTCACTCTGTAATGACTTGTGCTGAGAAGCTACAGGAGAGATTTGTCACTGGTCTTTTACTTTACAGCATGCAACAGCAATGGATGACAGAAAAAAGAAGGTGAAATTTTCCATGTTCTGGTGTGAGAGAAGATGGATTAAAATTTAAGTTTAGGAAACAGTGAAAATTGCTAAGAACTGTGCCTTTAGACTGAATCTGGGTGTTTATACAAACAGTAAAAATGTGGGTGAATTGGAAATATTCCCAGTTCAATCTGAGATGTATATTCTCTATCAGAGTTCACTGACTTACTAAAGTCCATAGGGTTTTATCAGTTTATGTCAGTCACAAATTTACCCGGTGGCTCTTCCTTAGCCTAGGTTATGATTTAATATGGAGGAGCGTATGAGGATCTGTGGTAGCACACCTGCTCACACACAAAAAGGTCTTTGGATTTGGCTCATATATGCATCCTCATTACCAGCTTGTCTTCTGCAGAGTTCCCTGGGTATAACCAAAGTCAAAATGTGGCCTGGGATCCATAACATTTGTTGATGGAATCACACATCTAAGTGTACTTAATTGTATAGATTTTTTTTTTATATTTCAGCTAGTTAAAGCCCTCTTTTTTTTTTTTTTTTGTTTTTTTTTGGAAAGAAAATATTTACCATTAGAAAGTGCCCTTGGAAGTTCTTTACAACTGCAGCTGCGACTGGGGATATTGCAGGCAGCTCTGCTGCTGACTGAGGACAGGCAGAGGTTGTGCAGCTGCAAGGGCTCCCATGTCTTGCATGCTCCCACGTGGGATCACCAGCTACACCAGCAGTACCGAAGTTGGGGCGTGTTTGACCTCCATAGCCCAAATGATGAATATGCTCTAGGTCAGCTGTAAGGACAGTGTGGTGCTGTGTCAGTGCCCTGTATGGGGTAGGTGCAGCACGGGATTGTGCGAGGTTGGCTGGAGCCAGATGAGAGGCAGGACATTAAACATTTTTCAGGGACCATCGTGTAGGGCCACAAGGCTGGCTGCCATGAAAGTAAAGCAGGCCATAGGGTCCTCTGCCTCCATCCCTTCTTTCATGGGTACCTTGTCAGATGACTCAGCACCCCTCCATTTAAGTGCTAACTAATATGCTGGTGACTATTTTTCTGTCTTTTTTTTTTTTTTTTTGGTGAAGAAATATGAGATATGTTAATAAACTTCATAGTGAACATTTTTGCATCCTCTGTTACCATTAAATGAATATTAGTCATCAAAATAAGGGGTGGAATAATTGGCAATATAGGTCAGAACACTGAAATCAAATGCAAATGAATAGGCTTTCTTGCAAAGCCCAGTTACCTGGAGGGTAAGGGAGATGCATCTTTTCATTATTTTTTTTTTCAGTTTCATTGATGCTCCCACATAGTATTGTGTAGTTACAATCTTACCAATTTATTTCTTAATAAAGGCTCTTCTGTCTTTGAAGGTATTTTGGATCTACTCAAGCTCCAGATGCTAATGCAGTACAAATAATAAATAGCAATTAGAGAAAGACTTTTAAATGCATTTTTCATCAGACTTATTTGCAATTGTTTTGGTAGGTCTTGCCTGATCATTCTGGTACATATAATTTTATAAAGATTTATTTTCTGGACCACTTGTGTGGCTCAGTCTTTGGAGACACAGACTCTGATATCTCTCAGTGTTAGAATTGTTTGGAGGAGAGTTTGAAGCAGGAGAGAATTGTGCACTAACCTACATGATGATCTCCTTAGACAGAACCAGCTCCTAAAGCACAGCTGATCCTGGAAGTTAGGCATTTGATTCCCTGAGATAATAGGAAGAATGTTTTTCTCTTTTTGGTTTGGACCACTTCTGCTTCAAGACGATAATGTACTCAGACTCCATATTTACTCTGCCCAAATGCTGACCTGTAGAGTCCTTTAACCCTCTATTTCTTGTTAGAGGATAATCAATACCAAGAGAAGTACAACTGTCATACTTACAGATTACTTAAATTTGCCAATTTAAATTTGAGGAAATGTTTCATTCATTTCCTTTTTATCTTTCACTAGTGACTGTAAACATACTTGTAAAGCAATGAAAACATTTGTTTTTAAAGTCATCCCATTAATGCTAGGTATTAATACTCGTTAATACTAGGGCATTTACTTTGTGCCCCAGAAGTCTGAGTAATCAGCAAGAAAAATGAATGAGTGGATAAAAACTTTTCATCTGGGAGGACCATGATCTCCTACACTCAATTCCACCTGTTCTCCCACTGAATTTGAAAGAAGGCCATTGCGGATCCATTTGATCCAGGGGTGGGGTGTTCTATGTCTATATGCCATCTCTTTTCCATGTCTGGAAATAAGACTAACACCAATCTTTGAACTACAAATCTTAAATGTTCACTGAGAAAGCCATAACAAGTAAGAAATAGGTAGACCTACTTCATCTGGGTATTGTACTGTATAAAATGTGGCTGCATGTTCTGAACCACTGATGGAAAGGTTGGGACTCATTTTGTTCCACTTCAGTCTGATGGGCCGATGCATGGGGCTGCAGTCCTAGTTTGACATCAATACCAGCTGTAGGTGCCACTGACATCTTCTTCCTACTCCCAACCTTTTCCCTCCCATCCCTGTACCTTGGTGTGTTCTCCTCTGCTTGTGCTGGCACAGCTGTTTGGCTCCCTTCCAATGGGCTGGACTGGGAAACCAGCCAGCTCAAAAGCTAAAAAAATAGATACCTCCCACGATGCACGTTTTTAAAGTTGGGTTAGTTCCTCAATCTGATGCATATTGCGACTGAACCCAGGCTAAGGAAGTGGGCAAAACCCATAGGGAAGTGGTAGCAATGCTGTAAATTGAGTATTGCCACTTAAGACAATATATCATGAGTAATCAGCTTGGGTAGGAAGGCGACAGCACCAGCTGTGGCTCACCCAGCCCATCTCACGGAGGTCCACATCACAGCATCAGCTCCCAGAGAGGCTCAGGCATGCAGTGCGGGACACGGGGTGGCACATGGTCCAAGGAGGGGGTGCTGGGCTGCCAGGGTACCTGCTGGACTCCCCAGAGCTGCAGGCTCCTTGCAGCCAGATCAGGTGTGGATTCATCACCAGATGCTGAAGTCAGGGCATAAACCTCACCTGGAGTGGGGTAACATACAGAATATTAATATTAAATTTAATAAAAATAGTTTAAATTTAATTTATGTTTTCTGAAGTCCCCTTTTGCCACTGAGTCTTTAAGGTGGAAACAGAAGAGAAAGGCTTGCTGGCTGAATATAAACCTACCAGCATTTTGGTGTTTCATTGGCTTTTTCCAAGTGCAACACTCTGCTGGAGTCAGTGGATTTATAGAAATAAGAAGGATAATGCTAGAGGAAAAAAGACCTAAAAGCCCTCACAGACAAAACCAACAGAATAAAATCTCAGACTAGTTTGTCTTCGTAATGCTGTGCACAAATACATGTGTATGTATACATTTCTTTTCTGTTAAAAGCTCCTTCTTAAAATAAAATTTAAAAAATTGCCTTAAATTAAAAATTGCCTCGGTTTTGCACTGGGGGCAGTTGGTGTAGACAGTGAATTAAAATTACACATCATGTATAATAAGAAAACATATGAAAATATTTTTCCAAGGAAACTTTGATATGTTTAAGACACTGTGGCAGGCACAACTCCTTTTGTGCTTATGTTTCTGGAAAAGTAATTTCCTGTCAGTCTGTGCCAGACTCAGAGAATGGGAGTATTTGCAAACATGGGTTGCTGTAAAAATAAGTTGGAAGTGATATAGTTTTGTACACTTCGAAGAACAATACAGCCTGGGAACAGTGCAGCTTCCCAAAGACAAAAGTCCAGTCCTCTAAAAAAAAGAAATCCTGAAGAAAAACAATGTCGTACACTGCTTAATGAGATTAAAACCACTAGCTTGTTCTCTCTCAGCAATGGCACTGCACAATTTCCACATACCATCGGATGCAACAATAAGGAGAATTGGGAGATCAAATTAGAAAAGAGGGGGGAACGTCTTGGTAGATTCAGAAAGTTAGTATGTGTTTGGGATTTAACTTTGCTGCTTTTAATAGCTGCAGAACACCTGTTTACCCCATGTTTGACGTCACCAGAATAATTCCAATGTATTCTTACGATTCATTGAATACTCATTTAATAGGTAATAAGAAAACAAGGGGATATGTGTGTGTTAATACGCAGACATATGTGCATGTGCATGTATGACTGAACACATGCACATGCATGATGTGCTTGCTGTGTGTGTCTGCATGTGTCTGTATGTCTGACTTTGCCCCAGAAGCACAGCAGTGAGGAGAGGCATGAGGCTTTGTTTTCCATCCCGTGGGAATGAGCTGGAGGCAGTTGCATAACCTTATAGCTTGGCACGTATGGTCCCTGCTGAGGTGCAGATTATGTCCGTTATGCAACCGCATTTATACAGGAAGCTGACAGCATCTAACAAGCTAAAAATAAGCAGACTTTTGTAATTTCAAAGGACAATGTTTTAAACTTCTCTCATACGACTGCTCGTCTTTCAACAACAGAAATGGCCTTTTTAGACATTTTATTTATTTTTTTGTCTAGAATTATATTTTATCACATTGGCAATCTGTTTTCTCTGAGAGAGGCAGAACTCCTTTCTCATTTTTCCATTACAGCACAAACTCTTTCTTTTTTTTTTTTTTTCCTATGAGAAGCAAAGCAGCCCAGGGTATTATTTCTGCTTTTTCTCCTCAGACAGCCAAGCAGTCTGACATTTTCAGGCAGGTTTTTGGAAAATGATGTTTGTTTGCGTGCTGGTAATAAACTTCTCAGTCAATGAGACAGCAGATTATTTAGAGTTTTTTTTTACACTGCTACTTCAAATGCTGGGCTTTGGGACAGAAAAATTAAAAGGTATTTAGTTTAGCCCTTAATGAAGCTGCTCCTTACTTTGTGTGTCCATTTGCCCAATATTTCCCTCTGGTGTGAGGATGTTATTCTGTGGAAACCCTACAGGACCAAAATGTCAGTCCCTGACTGCAGTAAGGGCACTGATGTACACAGAGGGCAGCTTGTTCTCTTGGGCTGACATTTGCCTCCAGCTCCTGTTTTTACCCCTGCCATGTATGGCTGCATTTGTCTCACCATGTAGAGTGGAGGTGGGCTTTAATACATGCATTAATACTGGCAGAGTCCAGCCTTCCATTTCTGCCCAGGTTCCTGCAGGGCATGTTAAAAGTCACCTCTGGCTTTCCTCCTGCCCCTCATCACCCTCACCAGGCTGCAGTGGGAGTCAGATACAAGCTGGCCACAGGGTGACAGGATGGAGGCAGGGCCACTGTGTGCCACCTCGCTGCTCTGTCACAGGTCTCTTCAAGCTTGGTGGAACTGAGTCATGCACAACAATCCTGCAAAGTCCTTGAGTAAGTGATTCTGGTTGCATGGGGTTCATTGGCACAAGCGTGATCTGAAGCCCTTTGGAAACTTTGGACTGCTCCACAGACAAGAATGTTTCTCTTAAGTCTCTGCATTGAACTTTGTTTTGTGGAATTTGGACAAATAACAGTTGCTTTTAACCTAGAAGTAGGAAGAAATAAATGCTTCAAGCCTTTATGATTCTATGATTCCTGGGCTTCTGTAGCAGTTCAGGTCCTGGTGTGTCTTGGTTTGGAAGGAGCGGCAATGTGTAAGTACCATTCCTGCATTCACACCTCAGCAGCAATACTCAGCTTTGAGAACACTTGTACCAAATCCTGATAATAAATTGACATGATTGCAGTGATGGTGCTAACTTGAGTGGTCATTACCCTGCTTTCGACAGCAAGTGCTTTATCTGTGATTTTCCAGAATGCAATCTCCTATTTATTTTGTTGTGCTCCTACAGGGGCACAACCTCATCTGATTTAAGTTGGGATATGATTATTGATTTGCAGTAGCTGAAAACCAGACATGAAATATTCATGTTTGCTTTGTTCATCCCCTCATTTTTCCTTTTAGCCTGGCACTGGTACACTAGTTCCTAGCACACACCAGCTGCTACAAGAGTGGCCTGCAACAATTCCTTAAAATACCAAATATCTTTAAATACTGTAACAAGCATCAGGTAATATTGCTGCAGATGAGATATAGATGGAGAGGGTGCATCAGGGCACAGAGTGAGGATTATTAGGTTTGTTCAAAGTCTCTTGTTTGAATCCAACCCATACATAAGGCTTAGCCAGGTTTACATGGCTCTCGTCTTAAAATAATTGCAATAATCCTTTGGACTGACAACTCTGAATTGTTGTGTTTCCTCCAACAATAACATTTAGTTCTAATGTAATACTCAGCTGGGGAGGTTGGGGAAAGAATCAAATGCCTTTTTTAATTTTGCTGTTGCATTGCAGTTATTCTGTAGGAGTGGGAAGAAGGGAACGTCACCCGAACCCGCTGGTGCTGGGTGCAAGCGGTAATCACTGCTGCGTGCATGTGGGTGTTTGTTCTGCAGAGTCCAGGGGGCCGATCCTACTCCAGTGCAAATGCAAAATAACTCTGCTGGGCTTGCAGGAAAGTTAGTGGGAGGAAAGTCAGCTCCCTCCTGTCATGCAGGGCAACCTTTTGTTTAATTTCTGTGAGAAAAATATACTCAGAACATCAAGCATTATTTATTCAGTCTTTCAGCTAAGACTTACCATACAATTGAATCAAGAAAATAGACAAAAAGGAAAACTATTTCAAGATTCAAACTATTCAAGAGATTCAGTTTAACACAATTCAAATACAATGAGGAATAAGAGTAAGTCATTGCTAACCTGTTGGTATTTGCTCTTTTCTCTCAGCAGCCTTAGAAATGCGGGGAAAAAAGGATGGCAATGACATGAAGGGAAGGCCATTTCAGGTCCATAAACGAGCAGTGTAGCAGGAAGCCTGGACATCCTGAGCATTAGAGGTTAAGCTCCTCCTGACTACAGTCTTCATGTCTAGAGGCTGATGTAGCCTCAAAGAATGTGAATCTCCTTTTCTTTGCACATGGTAATAATCCTTATAATTTTCTAATATGCTATCACATGAAGACAATGTGATAGCAATGCAGATCACTGAGGCTATTCCAGGATTCAGGCCATTATGTTTATTCTATAACATAAGCTTCCAAAATATAGTTCCTGGTGCAAAGGCTGCCCTCTTTGGAAAAGAGAGGTACTGGAAAACTTTTGGGTTTAAAACAGGGGGGAAATTATTGTATGGAGTGCTGGGAACCTTGCCAGCCTGAACCTAAGCCAAAGAAGCCCTTTGATTATTTCAGTGTATGCCAGAAATTGACCCATCCAGAGCATCATGGAATATAGAGCTACGCATAAAGACTGATTTTACGGATGCTTCAGTATACCATTAAATCAATCCACCAAACCAGCTGCCTCTTTGCTAGGGCTAAGTATGCGCCTCGTCTCCCAGGCTGGACCACTGTCAGGTGCAATTTTCTACAGATGACAGACATCTGTGCAGCACAAAGTGGAGGAAAAGTAAATGGCATAAGGGACGTGACCAATTTTCTTCTTTTTCCATATTCAGGACCCCATCTGCCTAGGAGACTACCAGAATGCAAGTGCTCTCACATAGGTAATGACAAAGCTCCAACACGGTGGCAAAAGGAGCTGAGATAACAGAGGGTAGACTCCTGATAAGCCCCACACAGACTGGTGGCTTGTTTGGTAAGCTTTGTCCTCCTCTGTCCAGCAGTCCCAACTTTCCTCTTAATAGGTTAAACTTTGCTGCAATATTGCTGCCAGTAGGTGTGTTTACATGCTGAATTAGAGCTGTTGATGCTTTATTCAGCTTATTCCTCACAGGTGCTATGGGAAATAGCTCTGCTGCAATATTCATACTTTAATTTGTATCATTTAGATGGTGCCCTACTCTGGCTTTGAAACATTATAAAATGTCCCACGGCAGTTCCAGCTGCTCAGGATTCAGAACCTCCATCAGGATCAGTGAAGAACTGCACTGAAAGGGTTTGAATCTCAGCTACAACCAGCCCCCAGTGCCACTGAGTCAGTCAGATCACGGTCAGGTGAGATTCTGCTCCATTTTTATTATTAATTGTGCTGCATATTCCCCTGCCCTCACTAACCAGAGATACTCTGCAAAATCTCACCCAGGCAAAGAGCTAAGGGATGCACTGGTCTAATGAGCCCCCATCCTTATGAAGGAAGGTAAAGACAGCAGCAGTGCATCCTCCCATTCTGTCCTCCCTGAGGCTGCTGCAGGCTCTGGAGCTTTCAGGGTCTTCTCCTGTATCTCCTTCGTCACTGACCTCTGGGCATGTGTGCAGCCTCTGAGCATGTTGTCTCCAAATCCAGACCTGGCACAGAAAGCAAGGCTTGCTTCTGACAGCATGACTTAAACTGGGCAAAACTTGTTCAGCTCAGCAGACTTCTGAACACATCAGCATTAGCTTTGCTGATAAAAAGTCAGCAAAAGGATTATTCTGTAAAAATCCAGGGAGTTTATTGTATCGCTGTGGGTGTGAAAATTCTCATTTTATAAACCATGCACATCTTTGATAAGGGTATTTGGTGACTGGCTGGCCTGTTGAGACAGCCTGTTTCAAGTCCACCAAGGTTGTGCTGCGCCAATATCATCTTGTGTAACAATGTAAACCAGAAAAGAGAAAAGATCATTGTCTTTATTCTTCATTTGCAATTTTTCTAATCCCTCAGTGTGAAGAGTATAAAGTCACTGGAGTAAGATTTTTGTTACAAGATAAATGCCAAGGTTTGAGAGTACTTTCCTCAGCTCTAGATTAATTGGGTGAGAGGGACATGGAGTTTATATAGTCCAATGGATAATTTCTTTACCATTTAGTCAGTTCTTTATTTTTTCAGCAGTGTCCCGTGATCAGGTTCATGTAATACCCTTTATGTCCATTCAATTCTGAACCATCTGTTTTAAGCTGGTTTTGTTAGCCCTAGCTAGAGCTGCGTGCTGTCTAATAAAGACATATGTCTTCCATTCTCTTCCCTCTGCTGAGAATTGCGGCTCACTGTGCACGCTCACAATCAGCCGGACACCAGGACAGGCTGCCTTCTCTCTGCATGCTGCAAACAAGTCACTTCAGAGCCTGCTCCCAGACGGAGCATGTGTGTGCTTATGTGGTGGCTAAATGCAGCAGATGGAATGGAGTCAGAAGTCAGCCGTGTGCCCTCACACGGGAATATAAAATGGCAACTGCTGCCTCCTTAACAATACAGCAGCACTATCTTTCCGTGAAAGACCCCCATGGCAAATTTGTCTTCTGCTTGCTGTGACTTTGCATGTGAAAATTGATGCAGACAGGCCCTTTGTGGGAAGTCCTCGCTAAAACCTGGGGCAAATGTACCCAGGGCCCTGCTGCTGGCACCTCTCTGAGCCAGGAGGTGACTGGCAGGGAGCAGAGGGGCAGAAGGTGACACAGCTCTCTAACCGGGGAAACACTGCGATTTAACATGGCATGCTGCAATTCAAAAAAAAAGTAATTGTAGGGTTTTGCTGCCCTCTGGCAGGATTTTCTTGCAGCTCCGATTCTCTGTGAAATGCAAGAGCAGTGCTCAGCAGTGGTGCTGAACAAGAAGGGCTCTTCTGACGGGGAGGAGCATCCAGGGCACTGTGGGGGACTTGAAGGCCTGCTTGCCTTTCACTGCTGCTTGTAGGCAAAGCGGAGTAAAGCAGGCACTGCTGGACACTGCTGCTGCCTCCTCCCCTCTGGGATGCCAGAAGGACTTGCTGGCTCCAGACAGGGGCTGCGGTAAGGGGCTGAGATGCTGGGCTGGCAGGAGTCCCCCATCTCTTCTTTCCATCCCTCTGGGGCAGAGAGCCTGGCCCTACGGCTGGTCCTTCTCCTGGCTGTCTCCTTGCAAGAGCAACACCACCATCTTCTAGCTTCAGCTGTTCATCCTTCTAGTGGGAAAATTCAGCTTGACCTCTGATGTTGACAATCCCTGAGCAGCTCTGCTGAGTATGGTTTCGCGGTATGGTACATGCTTACAGAGAGATATTCAGCAAATTAAGCTAATTTTCATTAAGGTCATTTTCCAAAAGGCCCAATAACGCCAATATGCTACTTTTGGATATATGAATAATGGTTTCGAAAACCTGGGCCTCCTTTTCACTAAATGCACAGCGAGTCTCAAAAGGTGAGATCTCTTTGATGTTGAGTTCTGCTCTGTGTTGGTCCTGGTGACTGCCTGCATATGCAGCAGAAGGAACAGGCACATCTAGGACATCAGATGACTGTGTCCTAAAAACATCCATGGCATACTGAAAGTACCTAGGCTGGCTGCCTTGGATGTTGATGGTTTTATGTGCAGGTACCTGAAATTAGGTTGTACTAGTCTTATCCTAAAACAGCAAAGAAATAGGAGTGTGGGGAGGTCCATGAAAGTACCCCAGGTGCATAGATATGTCTGTTTTTTCTGTTTTGACATAAATAAAGGATAAGACAGATGCCTAATAGGAATGCACTTGCTGTTCCTGCTGGTATATTTAACTGATGGGCAGGTTGGGAACTCCGTGGTCATCTCTCTCTCTTTCTCACTCTTTCTCTTCTTCTCAGTCTTTTTTACGTATATATATATATCTATCTATCTTTGTCTCATTTATTTTCTGCTTAACACACACATAATCAACAGGGACCTTGTGACTAATGATTCTGCTCATAACAGTGGTCGTAGGCTTTGGCATCGAAGTCCACATTGCACAATGCAGTGCTGTGCAGAGCTATCGCAGCTGGTCTGGAAGGCACTAGCTCAATGTGATAGTGCAGCCAGAGTAATAAATAGCTCAGAGCAAGCTTTCATGGATCTGCTTTATTGCTGTCAGGGGTCTGAACTTGTATCCCTTAATGGTACTGCACAGTGACAGTGAAAGATGTTTGCTTGTTTAGAGCTATTTGGAGTATCTCTGGCTGCCACTGTTCTAGGCAAGTCAGGGATGATCACAAAGCTATGAAGATGGTGATAAAAGCTAAGGCTTGATTTTATAGTTGCCTTTATTATTACTGAGAGAGCTTGAAGAATAAGGAAACCACTTCTTTATTGACCTCTTCAACTACAATAGCTACAGCCACTAAGACACCCTGGGGTGATGGCAACACCCTCAGTCATTTCAGTAAGACTTGGGCTGATGACACAAGCCACTATGCATTGATACACAGACCTACTCTGACGTACTACATCTGGAAATCTAGCCTTTTGTTTGGATTAGATTATGCCCACTCTGTTTCTTCAGTGTTAGCATGGTAGACACCTTAGATCTGTATATAGAGTAAGCATTAATGCCTCTTCTGTTATGTTTTACAGACAAACTGGAAGATCTGTTTAATGTTATCTCTTAAGTCATTCAGATACTGCCTGAAAATGGGTTGCTCTCATGCATCATTCACATTTCAGCCCCTGGTGTAACTGTGCATAACACTCATCTGGACTGCTCTTGCTGTGAAACCAGTCTGACCACTGGTTTTGGAGAAAAAGTATTTTATAGCTGCCTAGAATGCACTAACAGACCTGTGCTCCTTGAGGTACAATGTAGTGCTGAACCTGAAAATGTTCCACATAACTGGGAGGACATTAGCCAAGAAAGAGGGCAGAATGTGATTATATTTTATTTTGATAAGCTTGGATATTATCCTTGGTACACATAACAGGAAACTCCTGTTAATGGCGGCCTATCCCAGAACATCAGTTTGCAAACTCATCTAGAGAAAGTCAGCTGTGACATTAACTATGACATTCCAGCTAAGGACTTCCATGGATCAGCAGCCACAGACTGGGAGTACTGGAGACCTCAGTGGGTCTGCAACTGGGATTCAAAAGTGTTTACAGAAGAAAGTCCAAGAAACTCATTTCTGATATGTAAGGGAATATTTCAGCAGCTAACATTGAACATTTAGTCAGGCTTACCTTTGAAGAAAGTGCAAATCCTTTTATGAAGGAAACAATTGCATTAGGAATGAAAACCAGGCCAAAGGGCCTCTGGGGGTACTATTTATACCCTGCCTGTCACAACTATAATTTCCATGATCAGAACTGGAGTGGTTCCTGCCCAAAGAGCGAAGTTTTGAGGAAAAATAATTTTTCCTGGCTCTGCGATAATAGTGCAGCCTTGTATCCTTCCATCAGCATTACGAAATCCCTTGGGAACAGTGAGAACTTCTTGCACTTTTCTCAGCTTAGAGTGGATGAATCCATAAGGATTTTCTCCATGACTTCCCAAGGTTATGCTTTGTCCATATTTGTGTACAGCTGAACAGGCTATAGAGACAAGTCTTTATTTTTTCTCTCTGTTGTAAACTCTTGCTGGAACAATGTGGGCTGCATTTATGCTTTAACTGTTCTTACAGATGGCACATCAAGCTGAAAAACCTCCAACTTGGGCCAGCTCTGCTGGTTCATGATAATTGTCCACATGCTTAAAGAGCTCAATGTTCTGAAGAAAAAAATTACAGTCTCAAACAAATTTCCTTTTTTTTTTTTTCTTTAGTTCATCACTATGCTATACTCAAACATGCATTTGTATAGATTAAAAGGATTTCACCAATCTGATGTAGTATGTAGGAAGAGGTTAATCCTCCCTGATGTTCTTCTGCTCAGGTATGCAGTCACTAACTAATCCCCAGATAGCAGCCCCTTTTATAGAAAGGAAACGGACAAAGAAGTGCTAGCAACTTGTTCATTATTACAGCTAAGAACCTTACTCAGGTTAGGTATTGAAACCAGGAGCCTTTCTACATGGTTCCATCTCAAAAATATGTTATTTATTCCCACGTCTATGGGGTAGAAAAATAGTACTGCTCATATCAGGTGAAAATACACACGCAAATAAATATTTTCAAGACTAATGCCTAACCCTAGTCCTTCTTTACTTAACTCTGGACATCCTTTCAGAAATTGGACACAGATAGCAGGCTTCATGTGAAAAAGCAGCATAACTTATCTGGTTTCATTCTCCTTGGTAAACATTGACTGCTCTACCAGCAGGTCTCAAATTCTGCATTTCAGAGTTTAGCAAGTGCTAAAAAAAAGCACTTTTTAAAGGCTGTTTTCAGTTTTTCAGCCTAGGTAGAGAATCTGAAGCTGGCAGCTTGTCTGGGAAAGAGAATTATCTCCCTCTGCTGTTAGGTCCCACTACTCCCCTAGCACTGCCATCACCCACTACTCCAGCTGGAAGGCATATGTCAATTCTTGCCTGAAGACCTTCTTTGTGCCTCTTTATGTCTCGTGAGGCAATATCCATGTTATCTGTTGGGGATGGGAAAAGTGAGAGAAGATCTCACAACAATGGTAGGCCATTGCATATCTGAGTGGGGCTAGGGGAGAAGAGTAAAACCAGCCATTAATATACATTCTGTGACCATCCACATTTTATATTATTGATTTACCATGTGTGACAGCTCAGTCAAGTGGCAGACTATGGAAACAATGCAGTTCACATCTGGACAAAACACAGTGTTGACAAGAAAACGCTATTCTGTACCTGTGGCTGTCTATGCTGTCTTTTCTTTGGGCTTTCCTTTTGAGCTAGAGAGTTTCCTTTCCAGTACGTCTACTTTCTTGGCCTAACTCTGAAAGATATGAATTGCTCAGGATGAGGATAACTGAATCATTCAGAAGGAAGACTGCTGCAAAGCTGAAGAGTTACTGGCTTGTCTAGCTGCTAGCTAGACTTGAAGAAGGTGCAGGCACCTGCTTTGGTAGTTTTATTCAGCTTGCCTTTCCTTAGTTCTGAAAGAAGATTGATGGGGGTCAAGAACTGCTGCAGGCTGGTGTGTAACTGCTTTTGCTCCCAGTTTCTGCTGCTTTTCCCCCTTAGGCAGCCAATTCCTCTGAAGTTTTTCTGCTTTGCTTCTTGATGTGATGTTGTCCTCCATCTCCCTTAAATCTGGGGTGGCATCTAGGGAGTCACTTGCATATCAGTGGTCTTTCATCTTAAATGCTTGTGGCACAGTGTTTTACTTGCTGATCCTTAATCACTGGTTAAATTAGGGATAAATATCCATGCACCAAATACTCCTGGAGCCTGCAATTTGAGGAAAAAGTACAGTAAAGATATCTTTCTGAAACAAACATAAAAAGAACATGGAACTCAAAATAAAATTCTTAACATTTGCCAAGTGCTGAATTTCCTCTTTCATTTAATGTTGCACAATGTCAGCATTCTCCTTCCTATGGTGTGTGCCTATTTAAAGTAACTTTTCCTAAGGTTTTTATAAGAAGCTGTGAGCTCCTAGGGAAAATAGCATGAACAATGCATGCCTTTGGAATCAGAGCTTTCAAACTGCACTGGGACTGGAAAATAGCTGATTGACATAACAGAATGCCCCCCTCCTTCCCCTTATCATCAAAAACAGAACTGATGGAATGCTTCTGGGAATTCTCATGTTTAAAACCCCACTTTAATTAAATGACTTCTGTTGTTTCTAGTAATAATGAGATATCAAATAATTACAATTACATTTTGCATCAAAGGGAATTAAAATGCATGCTTTTCCCAGTGTTTGTTCACTTGCTTATTACCAATGTCTCAGGCTGTACCTGTTTGCAAGAACGAACTTATGTTTAATAATCTTTGTACTCTAGACAGCAAACCTTGAGCCACCATAAAAAATAGTTTACAGGAACCAGTAAGAAAAGAAAATGCACTCCAAAGAACTGCCATGTAAATAACCTTTGGATTGCTTTAGAAAGGCTGTGAATTAGCCTGACAGTGATGCCTTTACTCTTTTCACTGCAGCAAGATCTTATTAACACTACTGGAGAGAGTGCTTCCCTGGGAGCTGAGGGCATTGTTATTTGGAGAGAGATGAATTTAGCTTTGTCAGAGGTAAGCCTATGACTGATTTAAATGCAATGCGTAAGAACCTCATTTTATCCTATTAATAGACATTAACTGCACCCACCAGTTCTGAGTACTCAGTACCAACGGAGCTGACTGCTTCATCTGTCTTTCTTGTCCCCCACTGAGGATAACCATGGAACATGCAATTCCTCCTGGCTCAGCAAGGCTTTGTGTGGCAGAACCAGGCAACCTGTGGTAGGGAAGGAAGCCAAAGACTAATACCAGGCATTTAGGAAGACAGCTCCTCAGTATTTATCATCCTGCTCAGATTCTTTTCCACACCAGAAAATCAGCTAAAGCCTGACTGGCACATCAGTTAGGTATCAGCAATTTGTCTGGTTATGAGAATTCT
>VXAV01006742.1:0-16679 GCA_013399715.1 Alectura lathami | reverse complement strand
TATCACAAAAATCAGCCTAAAAATATTTTTCTTTATGGTTGCGGTTGAACCACAGGGGGACATTGCCACATACTGGTGTAGCACATCGCTGTCACTGAGCGTGCTACAGCTGGCTCTCCTCTAGACACAACAGCTCAGGAGGAGGTGGGAATTGCTACTTCCACAAAAGGAAAAGGTACCCAAAGATTAATGATTAATTTGCCGTGATGCTAAGAAGTGGTTTTCATCTTGTCAGAAATGAGTAGCAGTTGTGTCTCTGGACTGAGACAAGCCTTTGCCAAAAATGCTCTGGAGCATGTGATGAGGCCAGTCCTGAATTGCTTGGAACCGTGACAAACTTGGTCTGCTATCTGTCCTTAAAGCTTCAGCAGGAATTTTCAGTTTCAGCATCTGAAGTTTAGCCTAGAAAAATGCTCAGGTCGAGTGGTGGATGAGGAACACAGAAAGTTCTCAGGTAGGTTTTTCTGAAAGTTCAAGCAGAGATTTACCATGACCTGAACTCCCCTCTGACACCTTACCATCCATGGGACGGGTGTCTTGCTCCAAGCCTCCACACCATGCCCTGGGAGGCGGCTGTCAAACAGACCCAATGACTCCAGCTGTACTGTCACAGATGCCGAAAACTCTGTGATGCAGCTCCTGGGAGCAGCTCTGCAGCCATTGCAGAGTCTGTGCTTCTCTAATTCAAGGCAACAGGATAATGTTATTGAGAGAAAGCCAGAAGGAGCTCATGGTATGTCATTTATTGTCTCATCTTCTAAAACCATGCTCAGAACAACACAGTTAGTCTGCACGCCAACAGACTTGCACCAATTTGCCACTGATAAACCAAAGCTGTTCACTCCGCACTCGGTGTGGATGGCTGTGGCACTTGGCTTATGGTTTAATTTTTTCATGTATGCAACAAAACACGTATACATGTGTTTTTCTAATTGACCCACTGAAAATTGGTTTATTACCTCTGAAAATTGGAAAGAAAGCGAAGAAAAGAAAAACCATTGTCTCCTCCCCTTCTCCAAAACTCAATATATGAATCCCTGCACTCTTACAAACTTACTTGTAGAAAATTTATTCTGTGTTCCAGAACAGATACTGAAACCTAAATACACATAAGCCCAAAAACTGACATCAGATCAAACACTGAGAGCTCGCACAGTTTTCCCTGTACAATCACGGAATTCCACCCCGTGTTTGAGTGGCACCCTGTGCTGATAACGAGGACTAACAGATCTACAGACAGGAGCGTGTGACAGACACTGTCACATCTAGTTTGTCATCTTGACAATGCATGGCAATGAGAACAGCTGTTATTGTGCTATCATGCACTGCCTGCCATGTCTTATTTGATGATAAACCACACACAAATGGCTACGCTTCTCCCGATACAAACATTCCCATTTCTGAAACTTGCATGACAGCCCACGGCAGTGGGCCGAGCCCAAGAAGCAGCAGGTGCCACACCTGTTGTGACTTCTTCTGATGCATTTGAGACCTAAGGGAATGGAAGAGCAGTTTGCAGACGAGTCTGTGTTGCCTGCTCTTCTGGGCAACAGGAGCAACACAGGCGGGAAGGCAGAGCACTCATGATAAGGTGTAAAAGGTTTACCATAACCAGTGCCTCAAGGGTGAGTGAAATTTGCTCAATTAACTTCTATGCACTTTAAACCTAGCTCTGTATTTCTTTTTTCTTAATGGGTAGCGTCGCATGCAACCAGATTCACAGCCCTGCAGGCAGACCTGTGATATCAACTTATCTCATAAACCCTTTGGGCCGCCTCAAGTACGGATTGTTATGCTTCATTCCAAGTATTGACTTCGTATATTCACTGTCATCTGTACCATGGCATATTCCTCCATGCTCAAACAAGAACACTGGTCAGCAGCCAGAGCCTATTTCTGCATAAAAGCAGTCACAGCATTGAAGAAATGCTCAGTGGGACTGTTCAGCAAAATCTTTTCATCTTCCCAGTGTAGGGGACAGGAGTAAAGGGCAAGGAAACAACTACGAACCAGTTTCTAAATGAACATCCCATCATAATTCCACAATATTCAACAATGTTCTTTTAAAACAGAGCGAGGTCTACACTGATTCACAGAGTCAAAAATTTTATATCCAGCTGAACATGATGATGACTATTATTGCTATTATCATTCACAACATCTAGAAAATTTGCTTCCGAAACCTCCAGCTGAAAAGGATGAACACCACAAACTTAGAATTACAGAACCAAAGAATAGTCTGAGTTGGAAGGGACCTTTAAAGGCCATCCAGCCCAACTGCCCTGCAGTGCACAGGGACACCTACAGCTGGGTCAGGTTGCCCAGAGCCCTGTCCAACCTGACCTTGAAAGTCTCCAGGGACGGGGCAGCCACCACCTCTCTGGGCAACCTGTGCCAGTGCTTCACCACAAAACTTTTTTCTTCTATCTAGACTAAATCTCCCCTCACTCCATTTGAAACCATTTCCCCCAGTCCTATCACAACAGGCCCTGCTAAAGAGTCTGTCCCCTTCTTTCTTGTAGTCCCCCTTCAGATACTGAAAGACCGCTATCAGGTCTCTCTGGAGCCTTCTCTTCTCCGGACTGAACAGCCCCATTAAGGTCACGCTGGGTCACCACNTTGCCCAGAGCCCTGTCCAACCTGACCTTGAAAGTCTCCAGGGACGGGGCAGCCACCACCTCTCTGGGCAACCTGTGCCAGTGCTTCACCACAAAACTTTTTTCTTCTATCTAGACTAAATCTCCCCTCACTCCATTTGAAACCATTTCCCCCAGTCCTATCACAACAGGCCCTGCTAAAGAGTCTGTCCCCTTCTTTCTTGTAGTCCCCCTTCAGATACTGAAAGACCGCTATCAGGTCTCTCTGGAGCCTTCTCTTCTCCGGACTGAACAGCCCCATTAAGGTCACGCTGGGTCACCACACGTTTTTTTGAAATGAGAACAATTTTCCTGCACTGGAACAGACTATGAAGAGGAAAGAGAATGATCAAAGCTGTTGAAATCTTCATTTCAGGGCTAGGTTCCCTTTTGGGAAGATGTTCCAGTAAGCCACAGGACTTGAATCAGAAGCAGTTGGTCAGGTCCTCAGGATCTAGCCCAGTCTTTCCCACGTCAGCCTCTCCTGCTGAAGGAAAATACCACTCTGCCTTGACACATGATTCACCGCAAGTTACCAAGCTCCAAATGCTTTTAAACACTACATCAAGCTTACAAACTCCACGTGAAGCCTATTAGAGCCACCTTCCAGCTGTGCTATGCTGATCCGCGGAGAGGGCAAAGACGAACAGCAGACCAAAACAAAACAGCGTCTAGGCTTTTAATTTTTGCTCCTTGATGAACTGGGATGGCTTCCTATAGGGAAGCAGCTATTGATAAAAGCTGCTCCAGTCTTGTGGGGTCAACAAGGCCAGCGGAGATGGCACCATTATTGCCTTCCTGGAGGGCAAAATCTCTTTGGAGGCTCCAGTTGGGACAGGTTGGAAGAAAAGTTCTCAGAGAGGGCAGAGTTCAACCTCTCCAAAATGTCTGTGCTAATAGAAAAGCTGGAAAAGAAGCAAGGTGCTGGAATGATAGGAAAAGATCCAGTGCAAAGCATTCATTTCACAGAAAGATCAGTAGAAGGTTACCATTTTTTCCCCCTGAGCCAGCACTCAGAAACTGTGCTGGATCGTCAAGCTGCTTTTTGTCTCCTCACCCATTCAAGTGACAA
Source organism: Alectura lathami (assembly GCA_013399715.1). NCBI lineage: Eukaryota > Metazoa > Chordata > Aves > Galliformes > Megapodiidae > Alectura > Alectura lathami. The sequence goes on along the minus strand of VXAV01006742.1, from coordinate 12,971 downwards.
AACAATTTCCTGCACACCATTTGCTGTCTCTTGGCTGCAGTATGGAGGAGTCATCTGTTCCCTGCATGATTTTAGGAAAGATCTCAAGAAGTTACTGTCTGCTGGTTTTAGGTATATGGTTCAAAGCATCACAGCAGAACCCAGCTTGAAGAGCAAAAGCCCTCAGCACCTTCTCAGATCAGCTATATTTCACGTAGCTAAAACCAAGCTGCCAGAAAGAAAAAAAAATAAAATAAAATAAAAATGGAAGATCTGACCTCAGTGAACTCTAGATCCTCCTGTAACCAGCAGATGCATCACCTAGAGAGCAGCCTTTGTGGATTTTATTTGGAGCCAGCCAGCTGATTTTGGAAGAGTTCCAGGCATGCAGTTGTAAGTGCATCTTTCTTCTTTCTTGTAAGAGAAAGGTTTGTCATCGCCAGCCTGGAAGAAATCCCACGTTCATGGCACACTCCCACTGCATCCCAGCCCTAGCTAGGTACAGCAAGTCCTCCTCATGGTGAGACAGGGATCAACCCTCATCTCAGACAAACATTCAACCTGTTTGACAGAGGAGTGTCTCCATCTGCCTGTTGAGAAAGAAGCTGAGACACTAAAGGGACGTGACCAAAGTCCCTGGGGTGAAATGTGAGTGCATTAAATCCCCGAAACACTCACAACACAGACATTCTTGTGCCAGCTGGTACTTTGTAGAGATCTTCCCCGGCCTGATTTATTGTCCTGATTTATATGACCACGGAGAAGACAGAGGTTCCAAGGAGATGTGACTCACTGGACTACCATGATGGTACAGATTATCATAAAGTCGAGACAAGGGACAAGTATGTTATCGATGGAGATTGGCTTGGCTTTCTTACTGCTGGTGTCATTTTGAGTTATTGAAAGAATTTAAATAAAAACTGCAGATATGAATCACAATCCAAACTCAATTTCCTATAAAGAAAAACAGCTTTATGCACTGTAATAATATATGGGTAAGATAATTACATAAGCCCCAGAAAAGCAGTAATCTGTAAAGCTGTACAGCTAGAGAAATGTAAAGACTGAATGCCAGTTTATGTGCTTTAGCAGATGATGACTCGATGTCTGGCACACAGCACATGACTAGAACAAACAAAATACGAGTGCTACAGAGACTTTGTGGGTGCCATCCAGACAGTGCTGCATGTGTCACCCAGTAAGTCATTGTAAGTTACGGCAGTGACAGAGCCCTAGGAGAACTGGCAGGCACTCCCCGCAGTCCTGCAGTTCCAGGTCCTGTTAAGAAACCCTTCCAGAACCCACCTTCCTCCTGCTACCACCATTTACTCTTTCATTAACTCTATAAAGGCAGGAAATGAAGTACGAGGCCAGGAGAAAGACATTAAATGCCAAGGAATGTCCCTCCAGGACGTACCTAAGACAGCAACAAGAAGGCAAGGGGAGCATTTTGGGGCATATGGCTTTACACACCCTTATCCTTTAATTCCACCAGCTTCTGCTACTGACCACTAGTCAGCAGCTTCCAGTCTGACTGCTCTTTCAGCTCTACTGAACAAACCATTTATTCCCTGCTTCTGCCTCAAATCACCAGAAGTCTCACGCTGGTGCTGTGTATGTTCTGCCCCAGTAACCTACACTTACACTATGCTAGTGCCTCAGATGACCCCAGAAATATCTGGGCTGCAGTGTGGGCTGCTGCCAGAGAGAGGAGTCACGCGGAAGTCCTTTTCAGAGGGAAGGTCCCCAAAGTATGTGGCTCTGGGGCAGGTGGGGCCTGGGGACAGTCAGTGTCAGGTCTCCTGCCAGAGAGGAGCAGATGCTCCGTACCTGCAGTTCCAGCGCACGTGCCCCACAGCATGCACACAGCAATGACTTCACAGCACTTATTTAAAAAAGTTTAAAAGACAAATGAAAGGAAGGGACCCTTTGGAAACACAGCCACAGGCAATGCTTCCAAAAATTTGGAAGCTGGGAAAGAAGATGGAAAACGCGCTGTCTGGACTGCGGGAGTTGTTGAAAGCAAGGCCTTAGTTATAAAGAAAGGGAAAGCACAACTGCTGGACTCAGCTGGCTAACCTCAGCACGGGACAGGTGGCAACAGTGCTAGTGGAGAGTTAGCACACTTTTATTAGTGAATTGAAAAGCATTTGGAGAGCAATCGCCATGATCAACATTTCCACAAGCCCTAGAAATTGTAAGATGCTTTTAGAGAGCAGCTGACTTCACGTCTTAATCAATAATGGAAGTGCTTGACTCACCCACTCGAAAGCCAGAGTGTTTCTTTTTTCATTTGTTTTTTTTTTTACTAAAAAAAGTTCTGTGGCCGGAAAGCCTGCTATCTCACCCCAAAGAACAGCATTCTTGTCTGCCCACATTTTATTTAAACTTAACGCTGGATCCACAAAGCACCAGTAGCTGATTCAAGCCACTTCATTCCTTCTGATACGTTACAATCTTCTTCCACAATCCCTAACTGGCAGAACACAAACAATGCTCCTTTGTTATTTAACTTTTCATCGTTTAAGTTCAGGGAAGGCTTGAGTGGATTCTTCAGGTGAGAGCGGCTGGAGAACCATGCCATTCCCGGCCTGACACCAGCAGGTGGAGCCCCGTCAGCTCTCTATGCAGCAGAAATATTTCTTCGGAGCCACTTTTGAAGCGGATCAGGCATTTGTGTCACGCACATATTTTTCATTGGGACACAGAACACCTGGCTTTTCCTGCAGAACCTTCAGCCATATCTCACCTTTATCACCGTGACTGTATTTAGCTGTGGCAGAAAGATATTTCTGCAGGAAATAGGCTAGGTATTTCACAGCAACAAATCCGACAAAAGAACTTGGTGCCGGGCTGAAGACCTGGCCTTCCGATATGCATACGGCCCCAAATCACACAGCTGGGCTGGGAAGGTTGAGAAGTGACAGAGGGGTGAGCTTTGCCGCGCACCAACAGAAGGCAGCACCCTGCTCTACACCAACACACACACGAGATCTCCAGGAAACCGGACGTCTCTCTCCTCAAATATTGAGGCCAGGAGCACAGAGATTTCTGAACCTGGTGAAAGAAAGCAGGGGAGGATTCTTAGTCCCAGCAGCACAACAGGGATCAGGAGCCACACCCCAGAGCCCTTGGGGCTTTGTACAGGGACACAAGGGCTGGCGATGGGGGGCTGAGCTTTGGGGTGGGTAACATCTCTGCCTGCTTCGACAGCCTGTAGGGCTGTTGCTGCCTTTGGGGCCAAGATGGAGTGATGACTCCTTCCACCGTGCTTATCCTGGATCAAAGTCAAGGCCCACAAAAGGCGCTGTCAGCTCTGGCAACCCGCTGCCTGATCGCAGATGAACGTAGGGATGTAGCGATAAAGCGAAGACATTTCTCCTGAAGTTGATCGCAAAACTCCTGTTCCTTGTGGTGATCTACCAAGCCCTGCAAGGATTTTGCAGCGCTAGATAAAAACCCCACAGATTAAACTTCTGTGAGCCATCCAGCCCCTGTCACAGCGAGCGTATCAACTCAATGGCGCGCTGGACCCCAACACCTAGAAAATGTGCTCACTTTCCTGTTCCTCAGACACATGCTAATTTAATACTTTGGGCAACATGTCAATACTAAGTCAAATACTTTCTCCTGACTGTGTCACTGAGCATGTTGCTGACTGACAGGCAGCAAGACAAATGCACCTCTCCATTCCTAGCAGCGACCTGCTAGCTTTTATGTGTGCGTGGTTAGGAAATAAGACGCAGCTGATTTTTCTACTTAATGTCAAAATAAGCACGCCAGGCTTTGCTGTTAGGCACTTGTGATTTCAACCTCCAATCTTGAAGAAAAATTAGATGTGAATGAGAAAATTATTGGAAATAGGTTGAGTGAAAACAGCAATCCACACCTTTGGCTCTGGATCATCTGTGTATGGTTTGTAGGTTTTGTGCATGGCATGTAGGTTTACTGAGCTGGGTTAAAGCATACAGGCAGACTTTGAGACGGGATGCCATCTAAGTATTGCTACTCTCTTGTAGCAATAGCTTGAACAAAACGGCACTGCCCCACTGCCATAACTCCATTTGTTCAACCCACCTTTGGTAATAACCCCTAACAATCTCACTTCACTCAGAAATCACCTGCCACACTTCCTGACTGTATTTGATCACACGTAAGCCAGGGCACCTGCTGCCACGTTTCCACCTGAATGCCAAACACACGCTTGGGCTTCTCACAGCTTAGCAGGCGCTCCGAATTACCAGCAACATCCCCTGCTTCATTAGCAGCTGAGGGTTGTTTCTGTGCTGGAGATTTATACAACACTTTCTTCTCCGAGTTCCAGGTCCCTGGGAGAGCTGGGCTGATCAGTTCAGCTGCTTTCACTCGGTTAAATGAACCGGAAAGGAAGCGGGAGCGCTCAACGGGGATGTGCAGTGCTGCATATGCCAGCCTACGATGCCCGAGTATTCCAGTGGTTTCAGGATTAGCTGAATCGCAGGGGATGATTTCAGGCATTTCCTTAGGCTCCGTGCGAACTGCAGAACTAAGAATAAGGACTGAAGCAGCATGGGGATTGCAGATCATCTGCACCCGTTGCATGCAGGCCTCCAACATGTAAACAACAGAGAATGGCTGGAGAGGACCCAAAAGATGGAACGTTTAGTCATAGCCCAATGATCTGATCATTCTGCGATTTTTTAAAGGGATGCTGCCTCACCCCTCTGGATTTCCTGCACGCCTGGGACACACCTGGTGCTTACCAGGAAGGTTTGTCCCATGCAGTTACTATTCCTGGGATCTAAGTCAAGGTTTCAACATGGGTGCCCATTACTGAACACACTCCAGTATGGTGCCCATGGCATAGAGCTTTCAGTCTGCAGGTTTGGGTGGTTCTATAAAATAACTTTTCATCTGGCTTACTTTGGTGCACTGCTAAAAAAGACATGTCAGTTCCCACTCCATTCTGTCCCTAGGATTTAACTTCTGGTGAAACCATAAAGCCTGCTGTGAAGCCAAAACTTTTGCTTTTTCCAGATCCCACTCGCCAGCCTGTGCCCTAGCCCTACCTACCCCTACATGCTTTGATTACAATATGGTGTAATACATGCTGGTGGTCAATTGTTTTCTGCAAGAGACAAATGGATGGCTGTGTCATCTTTAGGCATGGAGCATTCACAGGCACGCTGTTATTTGACCTCCTGTAAGAACGACCAGTTGAACTCAATTGGATATCATGGCTGATACCGTTTGACAACATTCTGGTTCATTACAAAGGTCAACCTTTCAAATCCGCTGCTTCTCCAGATCTGCCCTCCGTGGCGTTCTCATTAAGCAAAGGCAAAGCCTTCCCTCCCAGGCCTCATTAATGACAACAAAAATGAAGGGCATTCCCATCAGAATTAACTCTGAGACCGTGCTGGACATGATCCCCAGACGATGTGATCGAACTCCCATCAGCATCTCCAGCACAGGCAGCTGGCTGGGGGGGTGGGAGGGAACAGCTGTTCCTTGAGGTACGGGGGTTCAGTCCAACAGAAACCGCTGCCAGATGGCAAGTCTGTGCTCCATGTGATGTAAGGCCCCAGATAAAAATCCTGCATTAATGGAGGCAGAACCATTTATCGACCTCACACTAAGCACCAACTCATCCTGCTGCCCAGTCTTTTCCACCTGATGATAATGCTGCATAAGGCAGAAAGACCAAAGCACTGCTCTTCCTAAGAGGCTTATTTTGCCGGTATTTTTATCCCCATTACATAGCAATTTGAAATGGCATCTGTTCACTTTTCATTTGTATTTGGAAAACACAACAGATACCATTTTAAACTTAAAAGGTAGTATCATAAGAAATGGGAACTTGGATAGATCAAAAAAAAGTCAGTCTAGAAAAACAGCTTGATCAAAACATATAAAATAGTGTTGTTCCAGACAGCTAGAAGAAAATACTTTAAACTGCAAATTACATCAGAGTCCAATCTTGACATCTAACAGATGGAGGAGAGAAATCTTAAAAGCACAGCATTTATTAAGGAAGAAGTTATTTCAGCAGGATAGACAGAGATTCATAAACCTCTAGTCATGAGTTACACACTAAATAAAAGCAGCAAAAAAGAAAAGGTAGTAATTACCAGCTGGGAGAAATGGAGTTAATGTCATTCACTCCTGAAAGCATATGAGAAACAATAATAAGCAACTGCCTTTCTATCTGCATTTTAGACAAATCTAAAAAAAAAAAATATGGCTGCACACTTTTGCATGCATAAAATATTTGTACTAAATGGGGCTTCTGAGACAAAAAAAAAGAAAAAAACAGTATTACTCTCTCTTTGCTTCCCTCTAGTTTCAGATGCTTTGATTTCTGGAGGGTTTCCTCAGAACAATTTCAACTGTTCCTCACTGTGCAGACTCAGGAGAGCGAGAGTTTTAAAGCAGAGGTTAAGTGTCTGATGGCTGTTGATGCTTCTGTGCTGTCGCACTGCAACAGCCAGTAAACGTAACAACACTCAGCTCCTGCTGCATCTCGAAGTCCATCAGGGAGACTGATGTTATTCTCCCTCTTTTCAAATGGGGAAGCTGAGGCACAGGACTAGAGAAAAGGCTTCTGTAAGGTTTCCTGCCTGCTTCTACAGAGGTGGCTGTAGGAGCCTGGCAGGTCTCCCGACTCTCCAGTAACACCGGCCTCTGGTTGCCGGCCCGGTCTCAAGAGGGATCTGTTTGTGGAGCTGCAGCTCTGCAGCTGGAACAAAAGCAGGTGCTGGCAGAGGCTGGCGGTGGTGAGGGTCAGAGCAGATCGTCATGCCTCGCACACACACGGCGCCTGTTTGAACCTGATGGCAGTTGTGCTGACAGGAGCAGCTGTGCTCACTGCCCCGATTCAATAATGAGATCTGTAGGTTTGCAGCATCAGAACCATCAGAACTTCAGAACCAGGCAGGGCTGGCCTGAGTTTGATGTTTTGCTCAGGACAGACCTTCCCCTCTGTTTCCCACACCCAACTCTGCCCCTTTGTTCTCTCCCTCCCTGCAGATCTCACCAGTCCTAAGAACAGTGCTCCCCTCCCAGGACCAAAGCAGGAAAGGTAACATGGAATAGTTCTACCTGATGCGAGCATGGGATGGACTGAAGAAAGTAAAACGACTGCACACACAGACCTGGTGTGTAAACAAGCTCCATTCCTGTTCTTCTCACTGACCCAGTTTGTGCCCACGCAGGGCAGAAGGTGGAAGGGAAGGTGCTCTGCTCAGAGGTCACAGCTATCCTCTTAAGCAATCAGTGCATCCCTTCCATCTGGCCTCCAGTCTGGGTTTGGACCTGCCTGCATCCTGCTCTTTTTAAAAGATGCTGGACTTTCTCCTGGACTTCAGCAAACCACAAGTGGCAAATGCTAAAATTACAGTAGTTCAGAGCTGCGAGTAGGTGGGGATTTTCAGTAGCAGAACTGAGATATAACACAGTTCTGGGCTCTCTATGATCCTTCCTTGTATGAGTTTCCCACCTGCTTCTGTTATAATGAGAGGAATACATTAGGCTGAAAGATTCATACTAGGCAAAATGAGGTCCAACACTCGGGGGAGAGCGAAAGCACCTAGCCACAAATTACCGTAGGCTGTTTGGGAATCAAACATGAGCATCTGTACTACAAACTTGAGGCAGAAGGCAATTCTCTCCCTTAGTTTAACCTCCATGAAAGAGTCAGACTTTCTTATTTTCTTTCTAACCCTAAGGAGAGTGGGGTTTCCCCCTCTGTGGCTAAAATGTAATGCAGGAAAAACCCTTGCTGCCAGCCTGGGGATGCAATTCCAGCTGAAAAGGGTCTGCTGACAGACTTTGAGTAGGCTTGTCCCTTCCCTTTGAAACAAGGGAAACAAACTGTATTTTGCACAAGCAGAGACAACCATCTATTCACATTTTGTTATTCTTTGATCTCCGCAGTGCTCCAGTATTACCGACAAACTTGTATTTGACAACAAAGCCTCTCACGCTACAGAGCCTACTGAACACTACTCATTACAGACAAGCGAGCTGAACAACTTCCCAAGCTATTACTTGTAATGATGATGATTCAGACCAAACAAAAAGAAATCGCTGTTACAAATACCCTCTCAATTTCTGTCGATATCTGTCATGGAAACACTGTGTTACACAGCCCTTAGAGAGGGCTTTTGCAACCTGAGTCAGAAGCACAAAGCTAAGTACAGCAGGAGGCAACTGCAACACTCTGCTGCTAATCCGGGAGAAAAGGCAACATGGAAGAATCAGTCATCTGCAACAGAGAGGTGATCAGTCGAGCGAGGAGTCCACGGCCGGGGGCACCACTTGCATGTTGTAGTGTTCCTCTGTCCTGGAAGCACCTTGCAGTTCTATCTCCACCATCAAAAAATAAAACTCAGCTCTGTTGTGGATGTGGCCCTTTTGTCAGGAACTGTAGTGAAGATCACAGTAGTTGTTTTCACCCCAAAGAGCATTCAGCTTTAGAGGAAAAAAAAAGGAGAGAGAGAAGACAGGCACAAAAGATAAATGAGTGCATAAATGTGGAAGAAGATAAGGAAACTTGGGTAAAATGTGAAATAGGTCTAGAGGGTGTCGTCTTGCAAATTGGTTGGAAGAAACATTACTGCTTAGAATAATTTTGCATTATTTATTAATTGTGCATTGAGCACAAGGGGTACTGGAGTCATCCTAACCGAAATGTCCCAGCACTGTTAATAAAATTGTTATAAATAGAGGGCTTGACAGGAGCCCCAGCTGCATAACAAGGTCATGTTCACATTCTGGCTGCGGTGCGGGCCGAGGATTCATCCAGTACTGCGGGCCACTGTCTTCTTCCTGCATCTTGTCAGAAACTGCTCATGTTGAGAAGCATCCAGAGATGTTTGATGGCAACCTTTATGAAAACACAGAGCTTTTTGGTGAGGAGTTCCAGTGAGGCTTTCCAGCAAGTGGCTGATATGGCCCTGCAGGAGGGTGTGAGGAGAAGTGGAAAGCAAAGGAAATACAATTTCCGGTTAGGACAGAGGGATAGTTAATGAAGCACCATGTCTCTTACAAAGACTTGTACGAGCTCCCAGAAGGCAGGTGGGAAAAGTCCTCTAAAACATGTAAAGCAGCTTGCCTGCAAGGTGAACTGTCCTCCTCGCTTCTGGTTCTTACAGGTGGCTCATACACAAAAATAAGCCTACTTGTTACTCTGGCATCCTGTCTGACATCACTGTAAATGTATGAAACACCTGCAAAATCTCCAGTCCTGGTATGTTACTGATTTTGTAATTTCTTGTTCCACCAGTTATTTTTCCAACGCTCCAGTCATTCAGTTAGCCCAAAGCGGGGGACCTTGCAATTTAACACCAATTTTTCTCCTTGTATAAAAAAGGGTAAGTTTAAGTCTCTGGGTCTTTTTTCAAGACAGTGTTTTATAAATTGCTCATGTATTTCTTCTGATCCATCTCCAACAGAAATGTCTTAATTTCCATTTGTTCTCAAGCACTTTTTCCTTCAGATGCTTTTCAAGGGAGAGTAGGGCTGACAATGGGAGAAGGAAAGTAAATGGCAAGGGGAGGCCCAGGAATAAGCTGCTCCCTACACGGCCTTCACACGGCTCTAACCTGCGCTGTTACTGTACAAAAGGCACTTCTGCTTCTGCTTTGTTTCCTTAACATACCAGATTGTCACTGAACCACAGGAGCTTGTTCTTGACATTTTGTTCTACGGTTCTGGAACATGTGTGTCGTCACTCCCCAACCTGGTTTGTGTGGGCTGCCCCCATGCAGTTTTGAATTAAATCAGTTTTAGCTGTGGGCAGTCACTGACTTACATATCTATGGACAGATGAAAACTCCTTTGTAAAGTTGACAATCACTCTGCAAGCTTTTAATACGAGCCTCTCCCTGAAGCCAATTTAGATTGAGCTGATTCTGCCGACAGGCTGTGGCATGAACAACATGACCTTCCAGCTCTGGGGGGTGAATCCTCAGCTGTGCTGAAATTGGTGTCAACTGAAGGCATGAGCTCATCCACTGCGCTCAGCTCCTTCCCTCCCTCTGCCTACTGCCAGACTTTCATGTCGGCTCTACTTCCATTACTCCTCAATGAATACTAACCTTTACACTTCCATAAGGAACGGGGGGGCTTTCCAGGTGTGGAGAATTGGATCTTCCCCCGTATTACAACAGAACATTGACCTTGAGCGACCTACTATCATCACTTGAGCTCTTTGGCCATGACAAATTCACCCACAAAACCCCAAACTTTCTTCCTGTGCTGGGATCCTTGAGCCAGATTCTGCCTCGACAGAGGTGGACACAGCTCTCTGACTGTGACTGGAGACCCAGCCTAACTGCAAGTATCAGCGCATCATCGCAACTTTAGCCCTATAAGGCATTCTCTGCATTCTGTAAATTCCCCCGACTCTTATGCAGATCCCATGGGCCTAGCTTCTGAGAGAGGTGGACTCGAGGAAAGAATCAGGTTCATACTCACTGTTAGGTTTTGTTCATTGTAACAATCATCAGGGGCTGTGGGTCAGCACTGCTCGAGTCTGCCTTGGCTGGCACAGGAAGAACATTTTCTGTCAAAGAAACTTGAATATTTCAGTTGGAAAGGACCTTCAAAGATCATCAAGTCCAACTGTTTGACCTCTTCGGGGCTAACTAAAAGTTTTTAAAAAAAAAAAAAAAAGTATTGCACTCCAGTCCTGCATCCAGATCACTGATAAAAATATGGAGCAGAACTGGCCCTGGGGAACACCGCTGGTGACCATCCACCAGCCAGATGCAGCCCCATTCGCTACAAGAACTCGAAATGTAGAACTACTTTCTACACAAATCAGGCAAAGCCGAAATCCGGTGTTCTGGGAGATCTTCCAAAAGCCATCCTTTTGCAGAAGGATCTGTAAGAGATGGGTATTTGAAAGAGATCAAGCTATTTCTCATATTCAGCTCAGCTTGGTTAGCATCACAGTGTAAAAGCGTAAGAAGCAAAAGCCAAGAGACAAGCACAGTTACATCCATGTTTTTTAAAAGTCACATGCACAGTACCACAATTTCTCCCCTTGTATTCTCGGGACAAACCTGTACTCAGCCAGCAGCTAGCCTGTCTTGATGGGGGCAGACAGAATGCTAGTTGCTGTATGAATGCTCACACATTAAACTGTTATTAAAAGGAAAGTGAGGAAAAAAGAAACCACAATTCCATCAACTAATTGAATAGACTTATTCAAGGCGAAGGAAAGAACCTTGGTCTGAGAAAGATTTATGCATGAACAAGTTACATTCTTAACCCTGCTAAGCACTTCACTTCAGAAGGCGGCTCAGAACCCTCCTCTACTGATTCTTAAACAATACATTGAAATTTTAATCACCTTGACAGCAAAGCACTTTCAATCACCTCTGATGTCACTGATAACTACTCAGCTAAGGGATGTTTGCGAAGGAGACAGACCAAAATATGCTGTTTACCAGGGAAATGCTAGCACTGCCCTTTTTCCTCTGTTCAGCCATGCTGAACTGGCAGCATAGCTGCTCTTAAGCTCCAGAGCACTGCTTTTGTACCACTGAGTGTTCAGAAAAAGAAAAAAAAAAATTTTAAAAAGAACTAAGTTACCACTTAGTTCAACTTAAGCCCAAGTAAAATAACTGAGCCTCCTTGCAGCCTTGGAAGTAATTTCTACTGATTCATTTGGCTCATGCACTCTGCTTCTTTAGGCGGCTGGGCAGTGAGTTTTGGAAGGGGTTGGTTAGTTCGTTCTGAAAGGCCAGGGACACGCAGCATCTTGGAACAGGGAGTTTGCCCGTATCACCAAAAGACCCACTCCTGGGCAGCCTCTCTGGCCATGACCCCCCGGTCTTTGGGGAGCTCACACACAGAATCCCTTCCATCACATGTTCCAATGTCCTCACAGTGAAATATGTACTCCTTTTTCACAGTCCATAGTCTCAGTAATTTCAGAATTGTTTCCAAATATTAATTAAGCATCCACAGAATAGGCAGAAAAAGACCACACACCCCTATTCAGAGGGACATGATCTTAACAGCACTGCCCTAGAACAGAGCAGGTCTGTGGCAGAGCCATCCATGCGCAGGTCTCCTGCGCCTCTCCTTAATCAAGCTGCAGTTTGCTTCTATAAATGGAAAGGCAAATGTCAGACTTTTTTCACCGTTAGAATCTCACTGCCTGTTGAAACTTCTCCACTCTTTTCAGTTTGAGATCCAGGAAAATGAAACCACACATTGCTGCAGCTGTCCCTGTAACAAAGTATCTCTGTGCGGTACTTTTGGACATCAGCAGGAGAGAAGTGGCCAAAAGGTCAGACGTGGGTTATCTCAGAGACAACTTGTACCTTATCCATCTTCGAATTTGCAAGCAAACTGCAAGAAATCAACAACCCCCTGCAAAATTCTTTAAAAGGTCCTTTCAGCTTGTGCTAGAAAAGATTAATCCGTGCAAAAGGGAATCCAAGAGCCTGTTGAAGTTCACAGCTGGTCAGGGCGAAATCAAAGAGGACATCTGCCCTTCCGCACATGCCTGGCTTTTTCCTAGTTCCTTCCTTCCTCTTACTGGAATTCCGATCATTTCCTGTTTTCAAGTACACAATCACTGGATCTCAACTGGATCTCAACAAGTGCTTGTATTTCCCCTTTATCAGCATCTTACCACTACGTCCACGGGGAGAAGTCAAAAAGAACTGAATCTATGTACTTGATACCTGAAGATATATGTCTTCTATTTCACCTGTGGTTTCCTAATGCATCAGAAAAGAAAATGCACGTAAGTTGTAATGAAGAGCTCTCTCTACAGGCAAATGAACAAAATCTGCTGCAATGACTGTAGCCTCTGCTTTGACCTACAAAAGTGTTCCCTAGTAAAGCTTTCTACTCACTGGAAACTGTTGCTTAAGCAGTGAGGGCTGTAATGTACTAGAGACAACCCAAGCAGACAGTCTAATGGCACAGTTAGATGATTCATATCTGCAATCCCTTTAAAAAAAAAAAAAAAAAAAAAAAAAAAAAAAAAA
>VXAV01006739.1:0-18296 GCA_013399715.1 Alectura lathami | reverse complement strand
ACGCACAAACTCTCAACTCGCTCCTCATCCGCCCCTGGACAAGAGGCCTGGGACTTTCAGCACCGCCAGGCTCCCAGCAGCTTTCAACGTATTCTTGGCCACATACGAGGCAGACCCAGGTGCACTCTTACAGAACTCTTTTTGCTGTTGTTGGGAACCAACTCAGATTTTGTTGGCTTGGTTGGCCTTTTTGCAGGCAATGTTATAGGTATTTGATCGCAGCAATTTCCTTTCTTTGCTTTCCCACATGCAAAGTGATTATTAAGGAATATTGAACACACGAGGTAAAACATTTGCTGCTACCTTTCCTCTCCTCCAAGAATCATCTGATGTTTGCCCACACAGCATCAAAGAGAGCATCTCTTTTGCTCCTTATTAATGTTTAAACATGTTTATTTCAAATGTTAGCAGTGCTCTTTGATTAGTAATGATCCAGGTAAAATAAAAATAGCTAGCAAAGAAAAACAAGATTGTTTGGTTGCTCTTCTGTCACAGCATTCTTGAAGACTGACAATTACAGGGGGCCATATCCATGCTGGAAAAGTTCGGTGAAGCACAAGAAGTTAACAGTTTTGAGCTAGAAACCCCTTGGAGCTCCATCCTCCCCTGACCCTGGCACACATGTTGCGTGGGAGTTGGAGCAGCAGGTCTGCCACCAACTGTCGCCCCATATCCGACAGGCGGGCACGGACCTGGTGAGCCTTCCTGGAGAACCGGAGCTCAACTCAGCACTCTGCTCCAGTGCAGTGCCAAGACCTGTTCTTAGGGATTTATTTTGAAAGCTCATTTTGCAAAATACTTGCTTGTTATCACTGCCCGAACAGTGATTAAATACTCATAGACTTTAAGCTCAGACTTTGGACAGCTTCCTATGCCCAGTCTATAAATTCAAAGCAGAAATTCTCCCATGTTGGGCAGCAGCTCTACAAGGACCAAAAAAAAAAAAAAAAAACCCACAAAAAAACACATCAGTCTCATGGTAACTTCTCACAAAGCACAGAAATGCACTGCTGTTTTTCCACAAGTAAATCTCAACTTTAAAAGGTAATGGTAAAACAGTTGAACAGTGCAGTTCATCCAAGTTTTATGACAAAGTTACAGAGCACTGTATGGAGGCGGCTTAAAGCTATGGATGTTTGTACTGAAGTCCCACAACATTTGTGATGATTCAAAATGATTTAATGACACATCTTCTCTGGGCTGATATTTTTCCAAGCAACATGATGGTGGAGGAGTATTTCAGCTTCCTCTTGTATTGAGATGTGCTTCATAGTTTCTAAGCCCAAGCAACATTCTCTGTCATACAGAGGCAATGGGTTTTGCGGGAACTCCAGCAACACAAACAGCATGTACTGCTGCTGACCACTGGTACCAATAGTTAAGGTGAGGATTTCCAGAAAGTCCAACAGGAATCAGACCAATCTGAGCTGAATTTCAACACAAGATTCGAGTCCCAGACTAAAGGTCTCTGCACATCTGCCCTGTTAGAGCTGTGAAACAAGGATCTGATCCCTGTGTCAGCAAAGGCTGGATTTCAGCAGTAAGGCAGTGGTTTAGGAACAGAATTATATGAAGCTTTTGTCTGCAGCTGCTAACTCCATTACCAAGTGCCCTCGAAAGGCTTTGTGGAGCACTGTCTCTTCCTCTCTGGCCATACAAGGAACCCATGTCCTAATACAGCCTCTCTGACACATGTTTAAGCTCGTGCCCAAAGCAGGCAGTGTTAGTCCTACCTATTGCAGGAGTCTCTGCTTTATGTAAGGCTCATTTAAACCCTATCAAAGCCCCCAAATAAGGCTTGAAATGCTGCTGCTACAGAGCACAGGATTAAAGCTGGTCCTTCTGCAGAGGGGTGAATGTCATTTGCAAAACTGTGTTAATTCCTGATTTGAATTTAGATGATGTTTTTAAATAAGAAACAAGCTCAGAACATCCACTGGGAATCTGTGACTTGGATAAACCTTAATAAGTCACTAAATACAAGTGAGAAGTGCACTCAGACTGCAGTGCTGTATAAAAAAAAAAAAAAAAAAGGAAGATCACCTCTTGAAAATAGAGAATAATGGCTTCAGATTGCATATTATAGGCACGACTGATGTGTTTAGAATGACACAACAGCTCAAAATTAATGAGCTCAAAATCAGTGAGCTCAGACTATGAAATATGCTCTCATGAAGAAAGAGGAATGGGACAAGTCAGAGGTTCTACCTTGGGCTTGTCTACAAAACGCACTTTTCTCAAAGGAAGGCAGCAAGAACTGGGGGAGACACAGTTCTGGAGCAGACTGGATCAGGGTAAGTGGGGAGAGGAGACAGCAAATCCTCACGTTTACTCCAGCCAAACTCTCCAAGTGCTGATAGCTGATGTTACATGCCCTCAGCAATTCCTCTGGTGGTGAACGGCTGCTAACAAAGCTCAGGCACTGCCTGACTCCTCAGAATTTCAGAACACTCAACTTATCAGCATCTCCAGATGAAGGTATCTTGCAGGATGATTTTCCAGCCCAAAGTGGTTGCTGGAGCAGTAACTACAAGCACCCATCAGTGATGGGCAGCAAACATCCCACCACAAATCCTGGCTGCCCCAGCTCCACCACCCCAGGGGTGCTCCAGCAGCACCATCAGTGCTGTAAAGCCTCCTCAGCATGGACTAGTTTGTTCTGCCTTGATTTTAAACATCAGTGCGGCTGTACTATCCAACAGTGCTCCCAACACTACCCAACAAAGCGGTGGTGTGTTAAAATAAACGACAGTCATACACTGGATTATCATGCAGCCCACATCTTTACATCGCTTTTCAGCATGGGAAGGCCTTCTGGAGAGAGATGCAGAAGTGGCAGCTGCAGCAAATAATTAAATTTAAAATACATTTAATTTCAAAGTGGGTGAAAAATGTCTCTCGACTCCTTATCTTTCATACTGTGGACGCAAGTAAAATGGGTATTCTTTTCTTTCAAACTCATGCAATTTAATGTGATGCTTCCCAGCAGGCTGTATTTGCTTTAAATTTCTGCATTCCAAATGTGAAACCACTCCCCCCCCCTTAATTTTATCTAAAATTATGAATACTCTATTTGCCTAAATATATCCAGAACAGATGAGCCTCAGAAAACACAGCCTTAATCTGGGACAATCTTCTGCACCCTTCAGGATACATTCCATTTGTGAAACGCTGGGGAGGGACTCAGAAGCTGCCATTCATCCAGCTCTCGGCAGTATAAGGAGGGAGATGAGCCTACAGGCAGAATTTACAGCTGATGCATAACATCCTCTGAAAAGCTGAGAACACCAATGAACAGTTATGGAAGAGGTCCAGAACGATGTGGCCTTGAGCAAATGCTGCGAGCAGGTCAAGTCTTGCAGAGGAGGGCAGCATCCCCTAAGCAAACCAGGGCCAAGGCTCTGGTTTGGAAAATCCAGCTCATTACAGGGAAATGTTAAGACCAGGAACAAGAGAGAACCAGAAAGCAAATCTCAGGGTGAAAAACCAAATGTTGAGCAGGAGCACTGAAAAGACATGCATGGCCACAACAGGCTATGGATAAATGGGTACTGCACAACTTCCCAGGGCAAAGATGACACAGCGCAAGTTTCACGGGAATGGCAGAGCAGGGACAGTGCTGTCTGCCAGAGAAAGCTCAAAGCTGAACAGGTAAGCAAGCTAATGGCATCAGCATAACCCCAGTAAGTTGCAATGCTATGCTCAACTCCAGATACAGAGATGTGGCAGCATGGCCACCTGAGCAGGGACCAAGATCCCACCCTCTGGCTCTTCGTCCACAGACGGTAACAACAGAAAACCCCAATTATTTCTGGGTAATCATCTCAGTGGCCTGTGGCTGTAAAGCCTGAACTTTCTGATGTCAGAAGCAACTGCTTCTCAGTCAAAAGAAACCTTTTTAAAATGGCAAATTGTGAGAAACACAAACCAGCTCACAGGTCAGGGACAGCAACTTTAACTTCGTATGCACAACAACAGTCTCTCAGTTAAGATCAGGAAACAAATCTTGAAAGCATTACAGTTCCCTACAACCATCAACCTAATGTTCAGCAATAATGAAGCTGAAAATAGATAGTCAAAAACTCTCAAGAGATGGAGAGGGGAAACAAAGCCAGCAGACATCCTGCTGAGACCGCACACGTTAAGGCACTGTGAGGGCCAGGCTGTGCCTGCCTGGGGCTCTGCTGCAGCTTAGTTAGCAGTACCTGTGATTTTCCTGCTGACCAGGTGGCTTATCTTCGTACATAACCATAATGCTTGTTCTGAGAGCAGTCACAGGCTGATATCCTGCAGAGGATGAAACACTGATGATCCCAGTGCGATCAGGCGGTGCAGAGGAACAGCGGCACAGCATGATGTAGCTGGGGACTCCTAGGCAGGGGCACAGAATGTCACACAGAGAGGTGCGGGCACGGGAAGGTTAAGAGGGGGCAACACAGCAAAAGCCCCATAAATACCTCACTGGCAAAGAAATGCAGACCTTGGTAAAAACAGTTTCAGGAGCAGCACAGAGAACAAGGAACAAGCAGCCAATGCGTCCAAGGTGCTCCACGGACAGCAAACATGGATGTAATACAGACACGCAGCCCTGGTGTAGAAGCACCACGAAACCTGGAAAACAAACATAGCTCCAACCACATCCCAGAGCCAAGAGGAAGAAACCATCAACATCAACCTCCTGCTTCTCCCAGCAAGGAAGAATAAATGCCACTGTCAGCATTATGTTCCTCCTGGAGGCAGCATGGGACACCGATGACTCACTGCCTTTTTTTTTTTTTTAATATAGGGCAGTGAGGACTAGAAGCAGAAATGCCTTATTCCAGGAGAGGCGTTTTGAATGTACAAAAGAGTTGGTAAGGCTCAGTGGGTTAAAAGTCCCTAACAAGTACTAAAAGAGAGTAGCTTCCACCTGCAAAATCAGTCTGTTTTGCCTGAGTTTCCACCAAACCCCTGGGAAACTCTGCTGCTGCCTCACTGCATCCCAATTTTGGGGTAGGCTCTGATGTACAGCACACGAAGCCAGACAAATCTCTGACACATCTGCAGGGGAGCCAAGAATGAAGGGAAAAACAAACAAACAAACAAACACCCTTGCCCTCACCCCAACCCCCTTTTTCTGAGGAAGACAGTGGAAAGGTGAGCACAGAAAGGCATAGATATTACAGAACAGAGTACAGCAACTTTCAATTTATTACTGAGATTCTTTTCTATAGCAATATTTTTATTTCCTTTTATTTTTCTGCAGTAACTTGATCTGGACCAATAATAACCACTTCCTTAGAGAGGGAAGGTTTCAATTAAACTAACTGTACAGTCTTCGCTTTGCAAATAAGATGCGTTTCCTTTTGCTTGTAAGAAGATTTCAAGTGCAGTACTGTACTAGTTAACAGCAACTTACAAAACTTCAAATGGAAATTTAAATAAAATTGTCAGCTTTTATTTATTTAGTCTTAGAAAGGGCTTATATTTTGGTAGATTCCCTCCCCCTTTCTCAATTTTTGAACCAGGATATATCATCAAAGACCTCCCTGCCAACAAAACAAGATATCTGCAAATGGACCTTTCTCTCTGTCAACACCACCCACAGCCAGTTACATTCCTGCAGCATCTCAATCTTGACTGCCTCAAGGGCGATGGTCACAGCAGCAAAAGAGCCTGGAGATTTCCTTGTTTTTCTAAGCAGGCACATGACTTTCATCAGTCAGAGGAAAAATATAAAAAGAGCAGTAAATGCAAGAACAATCACAGAGACAATATAGGAAATAAATTCTGAACCCCAAAACCGTCACTGTGACAACACAGAGAACAATCAGGGATGAGAAGCAGACTGTCTCTGAACCAAGAATAAAGTTATCTTTCAGGAAGACATTTGCAATAGTACTCCATGACTGAAGCAGGGAGATGAGTTAGCTGTTTTATGTAAGAAAGACTGCTTGAATAATCATTTTTTCTGATGTTGCCATGTCTTTTCATTTGTTAGTGTGGACCATAATTGCTCCTTGAAATGTTGAATGATTTTAAATTAGATGGAGAGATGGTCACTGCAAGCAAAGATAATTTTGAATATTCCCATCCAAAGATGTAGGTTTATAAATATGAGTTGAAATGAGATGGAATAATTAATCTGGCAGCATTCACTTAATTTGCCCTCTTTCTTTTGTTTCTTCCTTGCAACTAGCTTTTAATCTACACCAGTAAGCACATACATGGGAAATGAAAAGCAGGAAAATAAACAAATTTATGTAGATCAGCCCCCTTGACAGACATGGAAGCTTCCAATACAGCCAGCACCAGTGATTAAGCCCGGCTTACAATAAAACAAATTTGCCATGTCACTCGTAATACTGCCACTTGGCACTGGCCCAAGGCTTTTTGTTCATTTTGCCCTCGCTCCAAACACTGCCCGGTGCCACAGACCCACCCTGGCTGGAGGGACCCCACTGGCAGCAGGACGAGGGCAAGCTGCCCACAGCTTTGTCTGGCTGTGACCTGAAAAGCCCCACGGACGGAGACGGGATCAGTTGATCCCGTCTGCAAACTTTCTACAAAGACAAGCTGTTCGTCATACTCCAGGCACTGACTACACTGAGAACCATGACTCCAGCAACTGAACTGATCATTTCTCACCAGATGATTCAGCTGAGCTCTCATCACACTTTTGTTCCATCCATCTTTCCAAAATTCCTCACTCTCCTATTTCTCCTTTTCCCCTTGTCAAAGCACTCTCCATATCCCTGAAGGCAGCTATCAGTCTCACTACAGATTTCCGCAGCTAGTGTTCATACCCCAGGTGCCCCCACAGCGTCTTGCCTCTGGAAATGCAAAGCCGCTCTTGTCTCACCGTGGGACAAGCCCTGCCAGCAAGGAGCGGGGGAAAGGCACTGCCAGGGAAAGGATGGAGGAAGCCAGAGGCAGAAGAGACTCCCACCTGTTGCCTTTGATGGGCAAACAACTTCCAGCCACTAGAAAATTTAAGGGAGGTGCAGGGTCATTTCTTCCTCCTCAAGCGTGCTCTGCTCTCAGCCTGCGGATGATGAGAGCTCTGCTGATGAAGATGACGCAGCCGGAGAGGAGATTTTAGTAACTGGGGCGGAGGAGAAGAGGCAGCAAGTGGTGAGAGGAGGAGGAAAAAGAGCCTATATAATGCAACAAAACTCAAAAGAGTCAATATTTTCTGAGGATAGACAAATGTAAGAGGCAGAGAGCAAAGCATGGGGAATTTTGGAACAGAAAGACACATTTTAAAAGTGAGCTAAGACCCTGCCACATCTTGCAAAAACAGCAAGCTTCATCCCATGGCCCAAACTCAAAACCAAGTTACATCCATCCCAACACCTTGTGCGAATGTATGAGGACACCCCCAGGCCCTGACTCTACACCACCAGCAGAAGCAGGCATTCAGCAGCCTCCTGAGGTCTGAAACTCACGAGAGGTGTTTGCAGAATTACTGCACTGAAACTGAAGTTCTACTGGGCAGAGGCATCGCTGCCAGAAAGCCGGATAAGACACCAAGCACCCCCAGCATGCCCGTCCAGCACAGAGACAAGCCACACCACAGCTTCTGCTTTCCAAACCACCCCAGACGAATTAAAGCACCACCAGACCTTCCAGTAGAGCCTCCGGAAATCTGCAGCTGAGCAATGCCCAACCTGTGGGAGCTGATGGACCACGGAGCCCGCCTGGTCACATGCCTCGTCCCACGAGACCCGCACTGCGGGAAGGGGCAGTGCTCTGTGCGGCCTCACTCGGCCGAGGCGCTGGGAGAGCGTCCCCCAGTGCGCACTGAAATACAACAAATGAAACAGCAGCTGCCGAGCCATCCTCACTGTTGTGTGTACAACAGCACACATCAATAGAACTGCCCATACACCCAACAGCTCAAACTAAAAGTCAGCAACTCCCACTGTTAATCTGTGATTTTGGCATGTCTCACTTTCCCATGCAGCACCCTTACCTTCGTCTTTACCAAAGACATCCTCTCTTTGTGTTTTTTTTTTTTTTTTTTTTTTTTTTTGTAAGCATGCACATCAGATTAACTGTCTGGTACCTGCTCTACATTTAATTCCTCCATGACTGTGCAAAGAGCTCATTCAAGTCCTGCAGAGCACTCAGCCCCTGCACTGCAACCTGCATCCTGCACACCCTCAGAGCCTGCTGACATTGGGTCACTGTTCCTGCTGCTGGCTTCTTTTCTCACCCATGTGCACGATGTGCTTCCAAGGCTGGGTTTTATTGGCATAGATCTCCACTGAAGCACCTTCCCAGGCACATCCTGTACTGCTGGGAAAGCCACAATGACAGATAATAGCACTCTTATGCCAAGTACAAATCATCTCAGCTTTAACTTTTTTCTGCAGTTTTTAAATGTAACTAACCACAGGTTCCCAAGGTTCATCTGTAAGAGGTAAGGGAGTGAAGGAAATTGCTCCTTGATTCATTAAGGCACTAATGTACACATCTTAGTTTAAGTGCACAAGTCCAGCTTAATTCAATTTGACTATGTATGCTAAAATAGCTCCAGGAATCAATGACCCAGTTAGTCCCTGGACTGAAATCTGGGACCATGCAGATCTTATTGACACCTACAATTTACACACCTACTGCTCCAGCCTTAAAGTACAGAGCACTATTGGTTCTTTTCAAAATCATTACAGTTTAAGATGGGTAAATATCCCCCTCCTGCCTGACAATCCTTCTAGGAAACAAGTGAACCATTTCACAGACGTTTTAATCCAACATGGTCAGAACCATAAGGCAGAACATGGCAGATATCACCACCAAACAGCTGAAGTTTTGCAGTCTGAGGAGCTGGCAGTGGAGCTGCAAAGCACGAAGTACCTGGTACGCTGAGCATCCATCCTCAGCAACCTGTAGTCTTCAATACAACATGGCTGAGAACACAAAGAGCACGACAAACATTGTCGGCTTCTGATCTGAGCAACATTCATCAGCGTTCTGCTTTGCAAACAGGAACATGAAGTTGTATTTGCCCCAAGACATGCACAACCCTACCCTGAGTTCATCCTTTCTCCACAGAGGAGGCTCATGCTGTCCAGGTGCCTATGGAGCAACTCAGATATCATCAGTGCAGGCACAACTGATTTTGCACCTGATTTACTAAGAATCCCCTTCTCTGGAGTAATGTAGTACATCAAAGAGGAATCAATACTCTACAAATCTCTTAAAATTAAACAAACAAACAACAACAAAAAAAAAAATCAAGCCATCTACCTTGAATAGTTAATTTACCCAAAAGACCAGTGGTTGAAATCCCCTCCTCCAAGCTGCCTGTCCCACAAAGGGAGCTGCCTCCCCACCCATTTCCCTGCACACTCCGCAGCCCTGCTGCTCACCGGCAGTGGCAGCCTGACATCCTACAGCCAGGCCAATTACCACCTGAAAGGTGTCAGACCCTGAGGACTTTCCTTAGCCCAAGCTCCCACCAATTTCTACAGGGATCTGACCTGAACCTTGTCTGAATTAGTGACAGAGAGCAATTTTAAAGAAGACGTGATTACAAGCGCCAGTTAACCAGCTAATTCGCACTCCACATAGCAAAGTTGTGTGGAAAAAAAGGCACATCCTTCACACAGCCTCACTACGGATGGCAGCAAAGATTTACTAGCAAAGAGCAGTAGTGAAGTCTCCTGCTTCTAAAACTTTATTACTTTTACATAATAGGCTATCATGCATTTACTGGCACACTGTGAAGCACTGTCATAAATATTTAAACTGCAATGACAAAGTAACTGAGTTGCAGCCCGTTCCTGTTTTTTTTGTTGCTCACTCTCTCGGGCCCACGGTGAAGAAGGCCTTGCTGCACAGGATAAAAGCGTTACGTACGAACCCAACCGCGCACACATACTTGACCTCAAGTATTAAGTGTAAGGAACTCAAACCTGTCCTTCAAAAGCCTTTCTAAACGGGAGTCCCTTGCAGCTGTTATTGGCAAGTTTGTCACCAGCGAGGCTCCACTCCCTGAACATTTGCCTGACTGCATTAGTTATTACATTTGATAGCTTTATAGCATTATTTGAAGCTTGCTATTTACCCAGTTACACAAGACCCAGTGGCTTAGAGCCCGCTCTCTGCTTGGGCTGCAAATCTCTGCAACTCCCTCCAAAATAGCCCAGATTTTATGACCCGTTAAGCTTAATGATAAACCCTTGGATTTATGTTCCAGGCTAGTGAGCAATGGGAGATCAAGGGCTAAGCTTTGATTTATCTGCAGGACAAGGGAGCTTGTTATTTCTGTATTGTTATTTTTCTCAGCATTTGCCATGATGATTGCAATGCTTTGCTATGACATCATGGCACTTTTGAGTGTTATTTCTGTCAAGATCAATACAGAACCCAGACCTTTTGCGGTGCTGGCGCTGGTATTTCCTCTCCCAGCAGGATGGGAACGTTGCCGGAGTGGTTTTCCGCCCTCTGCCTCACCTCAGCAGAAGATCCTGCTACGGACATGTTAACACCAGACCTTCTTGATGGTGGGTAAAGCCATGGTTTTCAATCTGCTAACTCTGTTGGGGGTGAGGGAATGGGCTCGGATGGAACACTGTTCTGCACTGCACCATTCTTGTGCATTTGTGGTGCTTTACACGTGATGCTACCAGTGGCTGGAGTTGAGATAAATTCTGTTTTGTGATGCTTCAAATATAGAATCATGAAAAGACAGACGCATTAGTCCATCTTTGTCTTGACTGATAACGTGATATCTTTGGCACATTTTTTAAAAGTGCATACTGTGAAAGATGCTACTCAGCACGATCCAGTGCTCTGCTTTTATTACAAAACTCACTGTTCTAACAGTTCCCCTGAAAAACCTATGCCTCTGAAATCAGCGGATTGCAAGAAAATCTCCAATCTGCTCTCAAAATTTACTTAAAAAGGAAATAAAGAGAAAATTAAATGCCCTGTGTTATAGGCAAAAGCCTTCAGAAACTGCTCATAAGGTCCACAAATGTTCACACAACTCAGAATTCACATGTGTCTGGCTTTAAAAAGCTCATCATAAAGCCAGATCCTTCATATTCTGGACTCCAGGTGTTTCTTTAAGTCTGCTGCCAACACAGCTGGTTATCAGCTTTAACAAGGGCAGGTGGGTGCATCACCAAGCGACAGGGTGAAAGACTGGAAAAAATGCTAACGAATACCATGCTGCTACAAAGCTAATCACACCTTGGAGCTATTTTCTTCAATGATTATTGCAGCTGTCGTACTATGCCACAAAGGTATATTCATACTGCTGAAGTAATACTGAGAGAAAATGAGAAAAGTAAACATTAAAGGGCAGATTTTGAGTAGCTGAAGTTCGCAGAGCAAAAAGGATGTTTAATATAAGAAGAGGAACCTGTCAGGGAACAGTGCATTATCCAATCTTTGTCTTGACTGACAACTTGACAGTCCTTCACACACCAAGAAAAAGCTTCAAAAGGCATTAGTTAGCAATTATCAGCAATTTCCACATTAAGTCCATGCAACAACAGTAGTTGCTGTTTCAGTTCTAGCTACATCGGGACAGTTGACTATTATTCTTTTTTACACAGAATTGGAAACTGACGTAAAATTTCAAGATGCTGTTGCATCAGTAAGAGAGAGATGCCAAAGAGCAAAGTATACAGGAATAGAAATGTGTGTTACAACGAAAACTGCAAGAGTGTTTGTGGGGGGAACACCCAGAAACCCTTTAGCTCTTTCTGCTCACAAGCTGCAGCACCAGGATGTCACTGAAACAACGCAACAACAAAATACTGTGGACCAAGTCCTACCAGATGCTGAGGAAAAAGTCAAAATACTTCTTCAAGCAGAAACCAGTAACAAACATGAGCTGCGAAGTAGCCACATGGGTACCAAGTTTCTTACTTTATAAGCAAGCCCAGGGGCCTGCTGCACTGGTGATGTCCAAAGTCAGCGGGTTTGCCCAAACATACAGAAGTCATGGCCTCAGCTTCACCCCTCATTGTTAGTCCTTTATGAGACCATAAGACGCTTTTCAGCTAGCAATGCTCCGCATCAATCAATAAATTATTTATCTCATCCCTTGTACTTTCTAAGTGCTTGAAAAAGCAGTACTTAATCTCCCTGTGAATCCTGATGGTGCAAAGAGCTGCTCCTCAGCGAAACCAGGGAGGGAAAGGAGAGGTGCAGGACAGAGAGCCGCTGTGACCTGCAGACCAGAAGTGGCAATGCTGGCATCATGCCTCTAACATAACACAAGGGACATGCCTGTGTCCCTGATACAAGCACTCTTCCCAACTCAGTTTCCATCTTGCTCCCAGGAGCAAACCCTCTGTGGCATACACGGCATGTGGCTTTGCACGTGCTTCCCCAGAGTGGTCTGTAGGGTATGCATCACACCACCTGCATTAAGCTGAGCCCCATCGTCAATACTCAGTTTGGGCATGAGAGCTATTGGCAGTAACAACTTCTATTCATTGCCAGGGCTCCTTCCACTGGGCCGCACAAATGCGGTTACAGACATCTATACATGGGAGTTTTCTAATTTGTTTTCTTTTCCACTTCTAATCCTTCATTTACTGTCCTAAAAATGTCAGAACAGAGAGTAAGAACTTAAAAGGCAATCACCACCTGCAACCATCACAGCAACACTAAACTATTTTGGGAGCCAGGCCAACAACGCGTTTACAGGGCGCATACTCTTTATGCTGGGAAGACGCACTCAAGCACTACACTCCCAGGCTTTAGGCGGCATCATTTCAAGCTCCTGCAGAAAGCCTGGGAGCACCCAGAGATTTCCTAGAGACTACAACAGCATCACCTTGGCACTGGAATGCTTTCCAGCAGCACACCAAACTTCACATTTCCAACATAAAATTCCAGGTTACATTCCTTCCCCAAACCCAGCTGGGGCACTGCAGCCCAGAGAGCACCTCACAACCTGCTGCCCCACGGACAGCACGGTGCTCCGCAGACAGCGACTTCTTCACGAGAGCTTTGGCCTCAGCTCCAGTTCAGCCACTCATGTACTGACGCTCTTTTGTGCATGCTCCAAGATACGGTATGGAGGCACAGCTAGGGGAACATTCACTTTGCACTCACCTTGCTCATGTGAAAACCTTCCTAGCTCTTCAGCCTTCTACAAAATCACTGCCTTCTGTAATGCATAAAACAAAATACCCTCCATATCTAAGCAGAAATGCAGGAAATCTGTCGCGTTTGGGGCCTTTATGTTCAAGGTAGAGACAAATTCAATAGATGTAAAACCAGGCTTCTGTGAAGAAGCCAGGATTTAGTTCAAAACAATAACCATTTAAGCTTTCTGGCATTTTATTTATATTTCATAAACAGCTCAGTATCAACTCTTTCAAACTGTATCTCATTTACGCACCCTTCAGTTGTGTCTAAGCACCCTCCTGTAGGTACCACCCAGACAATTCATGTAAATTCTTTTAAATGTATGTGTTTATGTGGCCCAAACAGCCCACTGCGTGTGGTTTTCATAATCCTGCAAAGTACCAAAAGCCTCCTGGGATGGACTGAGTCTCTTCAGCGCAAGACCAGATAGTTCTGCATCTTCTTAAAAAAGAAAACTCAACACCTGAAAGTGCAGAAAAGCTTTCCAAAGCAATTATCATAATCCTTCCCATTACCCAGAGGGAGCAGCGGCTCAGAGGTTAAATAACTTCTTGGGGGCGGCTCAGCGAGCAGCACAGCCTGGATTAGAGCCGCGGTGCCTCCTGACTTCCAGCTCCATGCTCAACTCAGTGCCTTAAATAGCTCGAGTGCAAGCAATTAGCTCTGCACACACATCCAGCTCAGGGAATGGGAGAGCTGGAGTTTAACTTTACAAAAATAAAGTCTGTGGAGAATCCCAACAGAGAAACATTAAGTTTGAGCTTGGTACCGCAACCTAAACAACCTGCGTGAAGGCGCAGGGAAAAGCTGCTGCAGTTTATTGTCACCAGTTTGGAAAGAGTGAATTATTCAGAAGTAGCAGAGCATGCTGCAATAAAATGTTTATAGCAGCGATCAGCAGGATAATTCTCGCAGCATTTATTCATTCCAGTTTTTGTTTATTGGCATTTCTTTTGTCCTCTCCTTTGTCAACACGGATCTCTCCATGCTCCTCTTCATGGGGTACTTCAATTGCCATGAAAACAATGAAACTTTTGCTAAGGCAGGGTATTAGTGACATCGCACAGTTCTATTTGCATTGTCATTTTGCATTACTGTGCATTTCTACAGTCATTTCTGGCATGTGTAGCTTTCCTCCATCAGAGGTGACTGTGTACGTGTTCTTTCACTACCCCACTGCCTACAGCTGCACGATGCTCTTCTACTTTTCAGCTGCCTCCAGCAGTGAACAATACATCTAAAACAGCTGGAAAAAAAAAAGGAAAATCTCTCCTGCTATTTTTGGTATCCAAGATCTTTGGCTTAACCTATTTTTGGAAGAATGCCTTTGTTCAGCAAGATCAAAACTCCCACCCCTGTGACTCCAGAGCATCACATGCCGCTGCCGCCAGGGCAGCTCACTAGCAGCAAACTCTTAACAGCAGAGCTGGCGCACAGAGCACATCCAGGAGAGCCCAGAAAGAAACTCCTCAGAGCCAGGATTTCCCTGTCTCCACCTCCCCGTTGCTGCGTGACCCTGAGCAAGGCTTGCCACTCCTCTCCTGTACGCTTTGGCTACCTTCACCTCAGCACGTTGCATGATAACCAGTGCACTTTATACAGAAAGCTGCTCCCCAGGGTATGGACACATCTTGCTCCACGTCCTTTCAGCCGAGCAGAACCCCAGCCTGGGGTGCACCACCAGAAATCAGTATGTATATCTCTTGTGTCGTAGGAAGTGCTTTGCTTAGGGGATAAGAATGGTCAGAAATAGGAAAGGGCAGCCTCGTCTGTGGCAGAAGAACTAAACTTGATTCATACATTTTTGTTTTCTTGGTTGATTTTGAAAAACATTCAAGCTCTGTCTGCTCTGATACAGTTACCTCTGTACTTGCATCAGATGCATCTGCCAAAGGCGGCAGCACTCTTACTTGCCCCAGGAAAAGAAAGAATTGGAAAAGATGCAAACTAGGCGACACTGCCCATCATGGCTCACTCGGCATGACGCGATGGGAGCAGGCACGGAGCAGAAGGGACAATCCTTGAAACTTTAAGGCACAAGACTTGGCTCAAATGCTACATTTTGTGCCAGGGCTGCAAGCCCGCAGCTTTCAACAACAGAGCTGGGCCACCTGAGAGCCAAATGCTGTGGCAGGTCTTCGCCCAGAAGCCCCACAGCCCTGCCAAACCTGTCGACAGGCAGCCTGAAACATTGGCGCTAACAGCAAGTCCCCGGTGAACCTGCCTGGTCTAATGCATCAAAGGCTTAACTGGAGTTACCTGAACATTAACTGTCACTGGAGTGCACTGAAATTTGCTCTACATCTTTTTGGTGGCTTTATCCTTGCCTTTTAAATGGCCTCGTCATTAAATGGTTTTTGGTGCTCCCCTGTTAATATTTTTGAAACTTTCCAGCTTTTCTTCCCCCCGGAGAACAAAGCTGATGCAGCTGTGGACTCCAGCAGGCAGTGCTTCCCATGCACCTCATGGCCAGCTGCAGCTAGACAGTGGGGCAGGTGTCTCAAAAAAATCAAGGTTTGTACTTGGAGAGAAGGGAGATACCCTATGAAGCTCCTGCCAGCATGAGATTGCAGCACAAGACAAAGCCTTACCAGACACTTGAGAAGCCACGAGGAAGGCAGCCAAACGAACCGCAGCTGTATAAAATGCTCTTCTCATTTCAAATTGCTATTGCGAGTCACAAGATTGCTCACAAATTTTAACAGATTTTAACTAATGCAGAAAATTAACAGACTACAGTTAGAACACGGTAAAAAGTGCATGACCGCCAGGTGTGAGGGATAACAATCTCATGAAATTTTCATCATGGTGCTCCTGGTTTTGCCTTGGTGTAACCACTGAGAGTCCCACGCTGATGCCTAAGGGTTGGTTCACTCAGCTTCCACCAAAATCTGGGGAAAATTGGCCAAGTCCTGCAGCAGAAGGAACAGCCAAACTACCCCGAGTTCAGCAAGAAGCAAAGCACAG
Organism: Alectura lathami; assembly: GCA_013399715.1. Lineage (NCBI taxonomy): Eukaryota > Metazoa > Chordata > Aves > Galliformes > Megapodiidae > Alectura > Alectura lathami. The sequence goes on along the minus strand of VXAV01006739.1, from coordinate 2,231 downwards.
GTTGGCCAAGAAATCCCACCAGGGCAGACAAACAGCTCTGCGGGTCAAACACCAGCAGTGGGAGGGATACCTGAGGAATTTTAGCAGGAAGGATTCTGTTTGTGGTTAATGCATATGCCAGAAACCCTCCAAACCCAGCAGCACCTGTTAACAGTTTCAGTGGATGTCACACAGCTGACTTCTGGCTTCAGTTTTTGCAAAGTAAAACAGTACAAATGGAGACAATTTATTAGTTTGAACAGGATATGTCAGACACCTGACCAGATTCTTAATTGGAGCAACTTCAAAGCAATAATTGGATTCAAGTGCCAACCGGAGGGTGATCAGAGCAGAGGAACAAGGATGCAGGTGCTCCCTCCTCTGCTCCTCCTTTTTCCCTTCCTCCCTGAAACCACACCACACCTGGGGCAGATCCATGCCAATGTCACATTGTGGCCAAAGCCACAGGAGCCGGAGTCCTCCCCAAACTCAGCCTTAAACCCAAAGAACATCCCCAGCTGATGTCACAAAGCATAGTATGCCCATTTCAGTACTGAATGTAGGGCTGAAGGTGAGGCTGATGAGATATGGGAAGACTTGCTGTTTTTGTTAACTAGCACCATGAGACGTTTGTTCTTGGCTGACTGACAGCAGGAGTTCATGCTGGTAAGCAAGTTCCTTGCAAAACATCTTATTTCCTAAACTAATAGCAAACTCACTACGTATTTTCATTTCAGAATTAGCCATCAGGATACTGAGATTTCACTGAAAGCCACATATTCCTCATTCATGATTATTTGTGGCTGATGAAGGGGGCCAGTAAAAAAACAAAAAAAAAAACACTGCTGGGAGACAAACAAGGGTGCCAAAGAATCAAAGTAATCTCATGAGCAACAGCATTTAGCACACACACACAAAAAAAAAAAAAAAGGTTAACTCTCATTCTCTGAGCTTCTGCACAAAGGTGTGGCAGTCTAAAATCTGATAAAAGGAATTTCTTCTAGAAAGCGTAGTTTCACTGGGATGAAAAACATTTGTAAAAAGTGTTTGGAGCAAGAGGAAAAAAAAGTTTTGTTTCAGCACTCTCAGTGTAAGTGATGTTGCCCTTTCCTCAATTCTAACCACCTTTTACCCCCAGTTTACCTCCACTTAAGGTGTTTGACAGAGCAAAACCTTAATTCCAGACTGAACAAAGACTTCCCATCAACCTCAAATGAGCTAAACCAAAACAAAGCAGACGAAGCCAAAGCAACAGCCAGCCAGCACACGATGAATAATTCCCACAGCTTTAGCAGGAGCACCAGCAGCTCTGCACCCAGCCCTGCGCTGGCCACATCCCTCCACTCCCACCTGTGCGTGGGGAGAGCAGCGTGCCCGCAGCCAACAGCAGCACCAGCTGCACTACTTCAGCTGGCAGAAATGAGCAACGTGAAGGGCCATTTTGTGAACCTCAGGTTTTGAAGAAACAGAAAAGCTTCTCAGCTAAACCCCTCTCCTTGGCGTGCGGAGCCCCAGGGAGCCCCCCAAGCGCCACTAAACCCACTCTCCCCACCAGAGTCATCCCGGGGAAACAGCCCGAGCAGTTCCCCGGCACCTCCAGAAGCAACCCCTATGCAGTAAGAGGTCCATAGCCAACGGTGGCAGCGATGCTCACAGCCATCGATGGCACGGGGAGAGGGAGCCTGGCTCCGTACTCCAGCCCTCAGCAGCATTATTTGAAGTTACACGGTACCATAAAGGCAACAAACACATCAGGAGCGATGGTTCCCTAACAGCTGTCTGGGCAGCAGGTACTTAAGGACAACAGAAATACATCTTACACAAGTACCAAATCTCCTCCCTCGTTTTGCAAATGCTAAAAAAAATTTAAAAAAAAAAAAATCTGAAATTAAAGAAAAGGCTACTAAAAGGTGGTTTCACTGCCAGACACTCTCAGTTTGGTGGGAATGTTATCCTTCACAGCACTAACAGCCCCTTAAGCTTAACGCTGAACATTTGAGTGGGGGGAGCCATTGTTTCTGTACGTTAATGCAGGGCCGGTGTGTAACAAAGAGGAAGAAAGGCAGCCTGCGTGCTGCTGGCGGGTCGGTAAGGGATTCGCAAGGGCTGATCGATACCGAGAGAAAAAAGCAGCTCTGCTCGGGTCTGGTGCTCGAGCCAAGCAGCCACCGTGCCGCTCGCTGCCTTCCGCTGCGAGGAGGCTAACGAACGCAGAAGGACGCGCGGCCGGCTGCGGGCACGGCCAGCCCTCC
>VXAV01006738.1:65438-96516 GCA_013399715.1 Alectura lathami | reverse complement strand
AGAATGTTTCTGTTTTAGTTCTTAAAATGACTGTACTGTCTTGTGACTAAATTTCTGACTGTAGAAAGGATCTTGATGCTTGGGTTTCCCAAGGTGGTTTGCAGTGGTCAATATTTTCTTGTGGCAGATGCTGCTGTTGATAATCAACTGAAAAATAACTTTTTTATCTTTAGTGTTTGCCCTAAAACATATAAGGGAAGAATGAATTTTGAGCTATTTTAAATGTGGCACAGTGAAAATGCATCTGATATCCGCAACGAACTCACAGAGATCTTTTTGCCGCAGGTACACTACGTTATCCTACAGAGCACCAGAAATGGTCAACCTGTACAGTGGCAAACTTATTACCACAAAAGCAGACATCTGGGTATGTATAAATCCTGCTTAACATCACACAACCAGACTGCAGCTTGCTTTCATTATCCTAATGACAGGGTAACTTTATGGCTGGGGCTAGTGTTGTTTCCATAAAAAAAAAAAAAACTTGATGGTTTCTGAATCAAGAGTTCCTCTGCTCAACATTCCTGGTGAGTTCCTGCTGAACAGGCTGGCTTGCGGATGAGACATGATTGGTTCTTTGCACGCCGCGTCCCGTGGGGTTGTAATACAGAGATGTGTGAAATTTCAGGGTTAAGCGGTGCAAACCTGATTTCATATCATACTACAATTAAAACAGGGTTCAGGGTGTTGTGACTTCCTGTGCTTTGGTTGGGCAAGGATGTGAAGTGGAAGGTTCACTGGGCAGAAAAAGATAGAAAATTGGCCTTTCCTTGGGAATAATAGCGTGGTTCTTGTGGACATAATAACACAGCTCAGAGCTGTCAAACCTGGCCAAGGACCAAGCTTGTGCACTGCTGGTTTTAAGGATTAGTGCATGGGAGAGCAAAATGGTGTAGTCCAGTACTGGGTAATCTAACAGAGGGTGGTAGGCTTCCTTTTAGTTGGAACCAAAAGCCTGAGCAGTTTGTAGAAAATTGGGAATGTGGGAATGCTACTCTAGGGTGTGTCTATGTGGTTCCTGAAGCCCTGAGCTAGGAAGTAACAAGGAGGCAGCAGTACAAGAGAATTTGAATATATCCTCGGTAGTTGTGCGTTTGCACATACAAGAGGGAAAATTGCTGCTGTGGCATCTGCTGGGCAGAGTCCACTGTCCCCTCTGTGAGCTCAGCCGAGGGACAGGAGCACAGCAGCTCCTGCGGGGTTTGTGCACCGCAGAGGGAGGTTTGTAGACCTGGGCCCCATGCCAGCGTTGAGTCTCTTGCCTTGCTGAGACCCAGCCAGGGGAGATCATAGTTGTAATGACATGAGAGGATTGTTACAGCCTAGAAGGCAGATAGAGGAGAACCCTGGGTTTGTGCTCCTTGTAGTAGTGTGGAGAGGTGGAGACTCAGCCTGCCCTCTCCTTTCTGACCTGGAAGGAAATCTGTTCTAGTCATTTGCTGAATGTTCCCAAACAAGTGTGTGTGGTGTTGTGTAGAGCAGGGCCTCAGCTTTAAGGCCCATTGCAGTGGTTGTTTTGCTTGTAACCTCACTTTCCTCAAAGCTCACTGAGGTTATTTTAAACTAGAGTGCAATTTAGTTGTGAAATTCTATGACAAAAGCCACAAGCTGACGAGTTGCTTAGGATTAGGAAACGTGTTCCCTCTGGGATGTCAGCAGTGTTTTGTAATTAGCCCTTTGCGCAAAGCTTGCATTTTATTTTGAAAGAAGTTGTTCTTCCTGCTGTCAGAAGCAGCACAGAAATAAATGAAACAGTAATACAGCCTATCAGCCTGCAGACAAATCTGTATACCACAGATGCACGGTTAGACTGGAACACAGTTACAGTGGTTGGAAGGTTGTGTGAGTTGGTACAGCTTGAGCCTGGTAGCCAGTGTTTCGTCTGTTTTTTTGGTTTGGTTTTGTTGGAATAAATGTATTAAGGATGATGGGTGCCATTTAGTTTTGCTATTAACTTTGCTTGTTACTCCCGGTATGTGGAGAACAGAAAATGTTCTTTTGTACACCTACTTGCAGTAGCATACACCAGTGTGAGGTTTGTGTAGGTTTGGGGATATTGCTGTATACCTGCTTCTGCCCTGTGTGTGGTACCCGTCGGGCTCTGCCTGTTTAATGACACCGGTTGCACTCTGCAAGCACTGCATGGAATGGTGAGGGGTGTGTGCTGCCGCTCATCTGATCCCCCCAGGCTTGGTATCTCAGCCTGGTGAGGGAGAACTCATACTTTTTTTTTTTTTTTTTAAGCTGATCACAGGGGTGTTAAAATGTAGACTTGACCCTACAGCGGAACAAGCTAGAGCATTTTCCGTTACCTTCAGTGGTGTTTGAGTTTTGTGGTTCCCTGCTTTGCCTTCAGTTTAACTCACCTGCTCTGTTCTCTCCTCAGGCCCTTGGCTGTTTGCTATACAAGCTGTGTTACTTCACTTTGCCGTTTGGGGAGAGCCAGGTGGCAATCTGTGATGGCAACTTCACCATTCCGGATAATTCTCGGCATTCGCAAGACATGCACTGCCTCATCCGTGAGTGTCTCTGACAGCGCCAGATCTACTTCCACTGAACACTGTTTGCATTCCATGCTCCTAGAGCAAACCACTTAGTGTTTTTCATCTTGTAAGAGGCTTGCTTGTACGCAGGGATGGATAAAATAATCTTCTAGTAGCTTGGGTGATCACTCTCCAAAAGACAGTTCCAGCAAAGATTGCTGTTTGGCTGGGCTGTAGTGAGCCCTGTGGAAAGGCAGGAAAACAGCCCCTTGGACTGAGAGTCCTGAACAGGCTTGCACAATAAGCCAATTTGTGCAGAAACTAATTTCTCCAGTAATAAATCTATTTGGATAAGGAACTGAAAGGAACCACAGTGACTTAGATTAGTGATGAGAATTCATCTTCTGTGAATTGAGAAACAGAACTGAAATGGTTTAGAAATAACCTGCTGCCTAGAGTGTATGTGTAATTAAGGGCACAGCGCATTACTCTTGGCGAAGCAGGGGCAGCTCTCTTGTTTTCAGTATAGTTTTTTTTTTTTTCATTGCTATGACCTTGAGTGACAGAGTTGGCCTTGCTTTCAAAGCACCACAGTATTTTCTTTGCTTGTGCGAAGGCGGCCGTGGTCCATGTGACTTCTTGCTTCACTGTCACACCAGGGCTGGACCAAGCTCTTCCTGTGGGTTCACTTGGAAATGCAGAAATCAAACCCAACACCATTCTCTAGTGAAGCAGTCTGTGTTTCCCCTCCTTGCTATAAAGCCTTCAATATCAGCTACAAATTACACTCAGCAGTGTTAAAAAGTATTTCCTGGTCCATCCTGGCTGGCTGCCCCTTTCTCAGCTGACCTTGCTGGGCAGCTCTGCCCTGTTGACCACAGACTGCTTTGAAAGAGGCAGAGCACGCTGTTGGCGCCTGTTACCAGATGTAGCTCTGACACAAATGGCTTGTGTGAATCTGTTCTATTGCTCTGATGTTAGCATCTCTATCTTTTAAAGGGTATATGCTTGAGCCAGATCCTGATAAGAGACCTGATATTTATCAAGTCTCCTACTTTGCATTCAAATTGGCCAAGAAGGAATGCCCAGTGCAGAATGTCCAGGTGAGTAGCAAAGGAGTGGGCTGATGCAGGGCTTTGTGAGAGGAGGGTGGGGAAGGCAACTGCTAAATATTGAGGATGCTGCTGTGGTGCATCAATAGCTTTCCCAGGTCCCTGATCAGGAGGGTCTGTTTCATTTTCTGTAATTAGCAGTACTGTGTTTTCTGCTTGAAGTAGGTGTGGAAATCAGGGGTTTATTTCATATGTTGCTTATTTTTGTCTCTCTCTGACTTACTGCTCACGCAGCTATCAGTGTGAGGCCAACCAAAAGCCCTTTTGCGTGTGAACATGGAAAATCAGGCCACGCTTGTGAAACCCACTGGATTTCCAGGCAAACACACCATACCACGTGTAATTTGCAGTGCAGCTGGTTTTAAACACAGTGGCTTTGCCGGCTGTCTGGCTGAGAGTAGCTGACTTGCATTTGAACCACATCAGATCTTACATGACCATCTGCCCATTCTTAGCATGTCCTTATAGAATTAACTGAAAAACAGTTGACAAACTTTTTTTCTACAGTAGTATGGATATCTGTGGCATGAGATCCTATTCTGTTGTTTCCAGATAAGCAGAAGCCTAATTGTGCTTTTTCCTCCCATGTTTAGGTGCTTTTTTATGATCTTTATGAACAAGACAACTATGCTTGTATCTTTTTATAGCAGTATTACTATTGCTGCTGTTGTTCCCAGGTTGTCCTTAAACACCCAACACATGCTGTGAAGCTTGGTGTTCAGATTGCACATGTAGTAAATTATCAAAAAGCTGAACCATATTTTCCCATTGTAAAGACTCTCCCAAACTGCTCTCTCTCATGCTGTTACCAATGAGGGGTTTGTCCTGTGTCCAGCATGAGGAATAATTGCTCTGGAGATCCTACGATCTCCACGTTTCATTGGTGTGCTTTTGCAAATGATCTCTGATGCTGTTTTCTGCCCTCAAAGCACTAAACTCAGTGTTTTTGGGTTCTGCAGAACTCTCCAATCCCTGCTAAGCTTCCGGACCCAGTCAAAGCAAGCGAAGCTGCTGCAAAGAAGAGCCAGCCAAAGGCCAGGTACCCACACCTGCATTATGCTCAGCCCTCTCTTTCACTGTGTGTTGGCTCTCTGTTATTACTAGAAAAGCTTCTTGGCATATTTAGCCGCTTCCTTGCAGGTTTGCATTTATGCAGTGAGACCAGCACTGCTGTCCTCAGGCTTTTGTTTCAACAACGTAAGTATCCATTGATCTGAAAGACAGAAGATGCAGATGGGTGGAAGCATTTGTGTGAGGAGGGGGAGATTTGGGCCGTACTCAGCATGACTCAACAGCTAGACTCTGTACTGGAGACGCTGCTTGATGGCAGCACTTGGAGTTCATGCACTTCAGTGAATCTTCTGTGTCATCCATCCTAAGGCAGTACCCAGAGTACCTAAGAGCAAAGTCAGGAGAAAGACTGCAGCTGGCCTGGAATTGGCTCAGAGAACACAAATCTGAGAAACTGCATCGGGGACTGTTGCCATTTGGTTTTGACCCTCGCTTATCATGATCTGACCCAGTAATTTCTGTGTGCAGTGGCTGTGATTTCTGCAAGAGCCATGTGATTGCTTTGGGAAGGGGTGGTAGCCCACGCAATCTCCATCTGCAGAGCGTAGTTATTGGGGAAACACTGTACTGTTGTGGTTCTTCTCTTGCTACTGCTTGCTCCTTTTTATGGTATTGTAATAACATGTATAAATTCTTTTGTCCAAAGCTTAAGCCTTATTTTACTGCAAAGTGAGCATTATAGTAGTGGGCACTCCAAAACCAGCAGTTTTCTTCCAGCCCTGAAATAGGGCAGCTCTACTCCCATCTCAGTCCCAGGAGCCTGCTTTCTTTGTTTTGATAATTGAGCACAGCTACTCTCACATCAGTGGAACAACTTGGTGTCTAACAAGGAAACATCCACAGAAGGCCAGGATGGTGTCTGGCTTCTTGGTTCTGTTGCTGTGCATTGCTGAAGGAAGAGAAATCCTGAGCAAGGATCAGAGGACATCCTGTGACCTTATTCTGGGGTAGATGTACTAAAGTTAAGGTATTCCTAAAGATGCTGATCAGCTAGCTCTGCCCAAAGGCACCGATTGCTCTTAAGCTGACTTATATCCATCATGTGCTCATCTGTAACTCTAAGTGGCTTTGAACAGTATGTTGTAGCAAATATTTGAATGGGTTGAGTGATTTTGACAAGTTCCAGCTGTGCAGCAGGAGAAGATACCACAGTTGGCCAAGTCATCAAGATGACAGTGTTGGGTGAATTGTTGCAAATGCTTCCATCAGGTTTTACTGTGCTTGCAGTTTGCTGGAAGGGGTTGTTCTGTGTATCTGAAAGCATCTGAATGTTTTACCTTTATCAGTTTATCACCTTTACAGCTGATGTATGGATGAGCTTTTAAGCCTGTACTGTATGCTGCATGTAATAGCTCTCAGGCCAACAAGAACTGCTCTTACTGCTTCAGCTGGTGTTTCTTCCTCATTTAGATTGTTACATTATTTTGTAGGTTGACAGATCCCATTCCTACGACAGAAACTTCCATAGCACCTCGCCAGAGACCTAAAGCAGGACAGACGCAACCCAACCCTGGAATTTTACCCATTCAGCCAGCCCTGACCCCCAGGAAGAGACCCACAGCCCAAGCAGCAATCCAGCCGCAAGGTGAGGCTCCTGTCTGCACGGTGCCTTCAGGCTGAGCACTGTACAGCTGGGCCTCTGGTGCATGCTGGGCTCTGATGATTCTGTTTTCTTTTACCAGCTGCAGGGCCTGCTGCCCTGGGCAGTGGTCAGTCTTCACTCCCTGCAAGTGTCCCCCAGCAAAAAGCAGCACCGCAGCAGGCTCCAGCACAGCCACAAGCCAAGCCGGCTCCAGCTCCCCAGCAGGCATCACAGCCACAGCCCCAGGTCCCTTCTGCTCAGCCACAGGCCACACCTCAGCACCAACAGCAGCTTTTCTTGAAGCAGCAGCTACTGCAGCAGCAGCAGCAACAGGCCACATATTACCAGCAGCAGCAGCAGGTGATGCAAGCTCAGCAGGTGAGTGAGTGTGGCTGTGTTTGTTGTGTGCTTCCTGTGTCAGATATAAAGGCACCTCGTTGCGTTTATAGCAGGCCCTCTTTTTTGGAGGGTTAGGTGTTGTTTTCATGCATTTTCCAGATCTTGACTAAGGTTTTTTGTTACACGGGGCTATAATTTTTAACTGTCAGTGTGGAAAGCCTTGAGATATTTTTGTCATGAACAAAAAGAAGCAGTGCTGGATAAGGTTTTATAGCTCATAGTGTTTGAAAGTCTTGAGGTCAATGCTCAGCTGAGCAGAGGGGTATGATTTCTTTTCTGCTCTTTGTGATGCAAGGAACCTGGCATGCCTTTGTAATGGTCTGTTTGTGTGTTGTGATAAGGAGGCTTGTGAAAACCTTGTGTGTTAGATAAGATTTGTCTAGAAAAGGCTTACAGGCGCCACTGAAGTGTTTATAGCAGCACAGATCATTACTAGAGCGTGTTTAACAGTGGAAGCAAAGGGATGGTGAAGCTTCCTGCACTGGGGAAAGGTTTAGAATAAATTAAAATGGAAAAAGGAGTTTGAGACTGCAGAGCAGAGTGCCGTGAGAGCCCACTGCAGGCAGGTACAATGCAGGAAGGGTCCAACATCAGACCAGAAGGCTGTTTTCTGCAAGTGGTCTCCAAGCCATCACAACCTCTTGTTGCTTTGCCACTTGCAGTGGCTGTAACCAGCCTCATGACTGAGCTCCCAACTGTCTCACAAGTGTCTCAACAGCTGGTTGTTCCCCAGTTCCCAGTGATGCAGCAGGGAGCACCAGCACAGCAGCAGTTGATGCAGAACTACTACCAGCAGCAACAGCAGCAGCAGATAATGGCCCAGCAGGCAGCAATGCAGCAGAAGACAGCAGTAGCAGGAGTTCCGCAAAAGCAACAAGCTCCAGCCCAGCCCCAGGCCCAGCAGAGTGCGGCCCAGCCAACACCGCAGCAGGAGCAAGCGGTAAGAGCCTGGCAGAGTAGATGTAAGGAGCTGCTTGCTGCTGCTTCTCTCTGTCCGTCCTCTGTCATGTTTCCTCAGAGGACATGTGATAAACTGTCTGAAGTATTATTTGTGCTTCATCAGGATGGGCATCTGGAACTACAGTATATTGCTGGTGATTTGTAAATCTTTCTTCAAGTACAGAGGACTGATGCAAGGGAATGTGCAAGCAGCCTTCCTGGTTCTTTCTGGAGTTAGGATAACTTGTTTCTTACTGAGTGCTATGGAGAGGAGACTTCTCAAGGCATCATGATTTAAAAATAAATCGCTCATCCACTTTTATGGTCATCTGACTGCAGCCAAAATAAATGCTCTTTACTTAATGGAAAATATGGCTGCTAGCTGGCTGCTTCCCTGCTGCAGTCCGCAGTGTTAAAGGCAGGGGAGCTGTGCCAGAGGGCAAATCTATGCTGCCAAAGCATCACTGCAGTGCATGTGGCAAGAAGCTGTGCCTTTTTCTTTCATCCCTGCGCAATCCCATCCACTCTTTGTTTTTGGGAGTGCAAGGGGTTGCTCCAAGCTCCAGTTGTGCCTTGGGACAAGACCATGTGCAGGCAGCAGGCAAGGGGAAGCCATCCATTATTTTGCTGAACACGTGCAAAGCGAATAGTACCTGGTAACAAACCTCTTCAGGTGTGCAGTATCTTAATCCAACCTAAGGGTCAAGTTTTGTTTGCTTGTTTCATAAGTTGCCATTCAGGACTTAAGTTGTCACTTCAAAAGAAGCATGCCCAAGAGATATCAGGAATTAATTTCGCTAATAACACTCTGTAAGCAAGTGACTTGAGCAGTGCTGGAGAAGCCTTCCTTGACTTGCTCTCTCTGTGTCTTAAGGCTCTGTTGTATTCACCCCTGCACTTATCTATCAATTTTCAGCACTGAGCTGCTTGAGAGGGTGGGTGATGAGGTTGGAGCTGTTGTGTTGCTGGTCTTGTTCCTGATGTGCTGAATGACCAGGGGCAATTTGGTCTGGAATCTGAGCAAGTTGTCAGTACATGCAGACAGGTTTTGGATGAGGCCCGTTATTACCTTCTTCCTTCTAAGGAAGAAATGCCTGACGCATAGTACTGAATTGCATCCCTAAAGAGCTTTACTCTGATTCACTAGCACAAAAATATTCTTAATCTTCAGTTACACTGATTTAAGAATATTATCCTCTTGCCCTGCCCCTAGAAGACTCATCAGGATGGATGCATCTGGAGAGTTTTCCACTCTGTAGTTGTAAGGAGGGGAGAAGCAGTGTCTGGCTCATTTTAAAAAAAATGAACAGTCATCATCTCTGAAGAACAGACTCTGAGCAGAAGATACCAAGCCAGGGCCTGTCAAAACCTTTTCAAGTCGCAGGACTTAAGCTTAATAAACTCTGCATTCATTTCTGTGGAGATTTTGGCACTACCTTTTTACTTCTTAGCACCAAATGTACTGTTCTGCAGTGACCTATATAGCGAGACGTAAGGTGGGTGCATCAGCAGCAATCAGGTCAGCTTGCTCCTCAGCCACACTGCCTTAGTCTGCCTGAAAATGCCAGACAAAAACCAAGGCAGCTAACCACTTGTTTGCCTTGCACCACTGTAGTTAAGGACAACACGGGGAGTGTAACTCTTTTCTCATTGCTCTCTTAGGTCTTTCCCAGTCTTTCATCTGTCTTCCCTGATTGAAAATGTGCTGGGATGATGCTGACTGGGGAACAGAGAGCCCAGGCAGTAGAATTGACATGCACAGATTTCTGCTCTTTCCATCCTGGCTGCCCGTCTTTAAACTCAGCCAATAGCTGGATCATGCTATCACGGACAGATTTTTTTAAAGTACATCTGAAGTGATGTTGTTTATAACTACAAAACAATACTGAAAGCATTTATGAGTTTGTGAGTTTAACACAAGACGACTGAAGTACTGAAAAAAATAACATCAGTTTGAGAAACCTCTTGAAGTTTCCAGAGGATTTGTAGCTGGACGCTCTTGGCATACACCTAAGCCAAATATGTTTGCTTTTTTTCCTCCAGATTTTACTGGCAAACAGTGCTCTCAAGGTCCTTGTTTTTTCTTGCATGGGTAGAAAGCTAAGAAATCTTCTTATGCAAGAGATCTGCAGAAGTCCTCTACTCATTCAGGAATTTGAATCCAGCCACACACTACTGGCCCTCCACCTTGCCCAACTCCATGTGTCCATACAGCAAGATTTCTGCACACTGTGATCCAATCTCTGTAGTCTACCCTGGACCTCATCCTCTTTACCCTTGAGCAAGTTGCTTTGTGCAGTTGGCCTTTACTAACCATAGAAATGGGAGAAAGTATCTTCTCGTGCAACTGTAGTAATGTTGAAATGCTATAGACCAGCAGCTTCCAGCCCTCCACCTGCTCAGCTTCATTTGTTTAGTGTTTTGTTTCTCTCCAGACTATCCCTGCTCTATAATAAAGAAGTCAGGTCCTACAAAATTTATAGCATTTTTTCCATCATGGCTGTTCTCAAAAAAAAAAAAAAATCTTACTTTCTCTCCTAGATGCAGGCACAAATAAGGCAACAGCAAAAACCTCAAACCACCCCACCTACAGCAGTTCAGGGGCAGAAGCTGGGTTCTCTCACCCCTCCATCCTCCCCCAAGACGCAGCGTGCTGGACACAGGAGGATTCTGAGCGATGTGACCCACAGTGCTGTTTTTGGGGTTCCAGCCAGCAAGTCTACCCAGCTCCTGCAGGCAGCTGCTGCTGAAGCCAGTCTCAACAAGTCCAAGTAGGTGGCCTCTCGCTTGGTATCGAAGGGTATGGAAGGAGAGGGTGGGTGAGGCCCTTCAGGGGCATCCTGGGCTCAGCTCTGAGGTGAAGGTAGGCAGCAGACTCTTTTATGAATGAGTCTTTGTGTTCCCAAGACCACAGTGTAGGGCTTGGTCAAGGGCAGAAGTCCTCCCGAGTGTTTCCTCTCTCCCAAAAGGCTAAGCAAGTGGGGCCTTCATGTGGATTACAAAAGCTTTTCAGCTGTTCCACCGGTAGCTCTGCTGTGGGCTTCATGCTTGCTGTACAGCACAAAACCTTCTGCAGGAGCACTTAGTAGTCACTTCTATAGTGTCTAGAAGCAGGCAACCTCCACATGGACATTGCAGGAAATTGTTTCCCGTGTGAAACTTATGATGCTTGTCTTAATCCCTGACAGCAGGATGCTCAAACACATTATGAGCAGATAAGTGCTCACTGGTCCTGGTGTTCTGGGTATGAGTACAATACCTTGCACTGAGTGTTTGTGTTTGTACAATACAAGCAGTGAAGCACTGGCACAGGTTGCCCGGAGAGGCTGTGGATGCCCTGTCCCTGGAGGCAGTCTAGGTCAGACTGAACGGCGCTCTGTGCAACCTGGTCCAGCTGTAGATGTCCCTGTTCACTACAGGGGAGTTGGACTAGGTGGCCTTTAAAGGTCCCTTCCAACTCAAATGCTTCTATGGTTCTATGAATTAGGAAGTGTAATGACAATGCAGTAGCTTGGACCAGCTCACAGCGCTGGGTGGAGAATTTCAGATGGATTGCTAATGACTTGTTTCGTTGGGATGATCACATCCAGATCTGCTTCCACTACGCCCTCGGGTTCCCCAAGGACCTCGCAGCAGAATGTCTATAACCCGCCCGACGTCTCCACGTGGAATCCATTTGATGATGATAACTTTTCCAAACTCACAGCTGAGGAGCTGCTGAACAAGGACTTTGCAAAGCTGGGCGACGGTGGGTTCCTGGAGGTGGTTTGACACCAGACTGCTCCTGAGATGAAAAGTGGCATGTGAATGGTGATGCTTTGTCACGTGCTGCTGGGGTGCTCCCATATTGTCATGATCTGCTGTGCCCATAAGAGCTAAATCCTTCCAGTCTCCCTTCTCAGCCCCTGTCTTTGGTGATGATGATGCTTAAAGGGAGAGGTACTAACTGCCCTGCTGTGGCCTTGCTCAGTGGGTTGTAGAAGCTGCACTGTAAACTTGGCTACAGCTGCAAGTTATGACTTGCAGGGAAGGCCTTAATTCACTTACTGAAGCAGTGTCCTAAAAGCATAGGAAAGTTAACAGCCTTCAGAATGGAAGTTTTTCCCCCTAAATCTATGCCTTGCATTTCAGGGAAAGCTCCAGAAAAGATGGGCAGCTCCACAGAGAATTTGATTCCAGGTTTCCAGCCAGCTTCGTCCACAGCCCAGGCAGATGCGTTTGGTGGCTCTTCCTCCTTCACTGCTGGACTGGGTGAGTCTGTGGCTGTGTCCCACAGGGCAGTGCCCTGCACAGCACTGCAGAAAAGCAGCAACTCTGTCTTAGCTGCTTTGCTGAGAACTTCAGGCTGGGGTTAGCCCTTCAGTAGAAAATGGGAAGTAGGAGGGGGGCATGTAGACTTGTCACAGTTTGGTAGTTGGCAGGCACCATCTGTAGGCAGAAGTGACGCTTTTGGTGAGGTAAGAGACTTAGTGAGCCATTGAAGTTTGCAAGGAAGCTGCTTGTATGTTGAAGCTCTACACAGCTTCGTGATTAAGAGTAAAATGTGCAGTGTGCAGTCACAGACTTGGACTCTGACATGGATTAGACTTGCTGCAGGATTTTTCTTGCCTGCCATTGTTAGGCTGTATGGAGCAAGGCTAGTAATGTCCCTGCCACAGAATGAAGAGAATAACTGAGGCTGAAGTGAGCAGGCAGATCTTGAGAGGAGAGCACAGTTCATCTTGTCATCAGCATGTGAAATAGCAAAGGCAGGATGTCTTGCACTGCCTGTGCTGTCTGGCTCCGGCAGCCTGGAGTCCCTGGCTGCTCTGAGGAGCTGTTGTGCAGAGGCCTCCGTGTATGGCCCTGTCTGGAATCTCCTTTGGTACTTGGTTCTGCCCCAAGCAGCCCCTTCTGTGCTGAAAAACTCAATGAGGGCAGCTGCTTGCTTCTGGATCTTCGGTTTCAGGAGTTCTGACTGAATGCACTAATGACCCAGAAAGCGTGGTGTTGGCAAACTGCTTACAGTAGTGAAAAATGCAACTGTTTGATGTGGCCTCACTGAATCACACCAGTGGGTGGCAAAAGGAGTCACGGGAAGAGACTGAAGCGTCATTGAAGGATTTTTCAAGGGGCAAGAAGACAAATAGAAATAAGTGTAAATGGATTTATGATGGGAGATTTAAAGGAGCTTGGTACTGAGCTTGGTAATGTTGGCTCTTACCTGAGAGTTACGGAGTTGAGTCTATGACATGAGAGTGCTGGGGGGTTACTCTGTGAGTGTTCTCCAGCTGTTTGGTGTCCTGTGAACAATTTCTTCTGTCTGCCTTTGTGGAGTGATGTTGAGCAGCAGCAGCTCTGGATTCAGCTGTAAAGCACTTTCTGCAAAGTCTGGGAAGCAGCTGTGCATTCTGGGTGTTTGGGACCCTACCGCATGTTTTATTCTTTTACTAGTTGTCTTTAAAATTAGGAAATTCTCTCAGTGCGGTTGCTACCATGAATACTCCTAGCCCTGTTCTTTTTCTTTTCTCTTAACCATGAGCCTGTCTGATGCAAGATGCTTTATCTCTTGTTTCAGACAAAGAGGCCCAACATGAGGGCTGGCCTGCTGTGTGTGTCCTTTGTCAAGGCATTTCACCTTTTGTGCTGCTGTAAAGTGAGATAATAGTGCTTCTCCTTCCAGGAATATGTTGAGATATGTGGGTTAAACTCTGTTGGAGATCAGTGCGGTAATATTTTTGTTTTCATTTTGTTTTTTTTTTCCTTAGCTACGTAAACTTGGTCTGAGTGTGCATGTGTTGCCAGGCCACAGCTTGGACTCTGTAATTTTGAGTTGTCTCAGTGCTGAGATTTTGCTTCATGCTCTCTGCTTTTCTCTCTTCCCTGTTTCACTCTGCCCTTTCTCTTTGTGGCTACCAGCTGAAAAACCGAAAGACATTCTGAGTCTGGATGCTAGCCCTCCTCTTCTGACTGTGCCTGATCCTTTCATTCCTCTCCCATTATCCGACACACCAGGTAACCAGAGCTGGGTTTATGGAGGGGGGGAGGGGGAGATTGTCATTAGTTCTGTGTTCTTAATCTTACAGCTCTATTTCTAGGCACACCTGAAATCCTGGCTCTTTGTCAGCAGTCCTGGGTGCTGACAAATTCTGCTGAACTCAGTGGTAGTGGTGATGCATGGCATGTTGTGACAAGGAACATCTGCCTGGTGGTGTGAGCAGTGCTGAGCACAAGAGCCTCAAGGGTTATCAGGCTCTTTCTAATACCAGCAACATTGGTGTCTTTTAAAGGTTCAGTGTCTTTGGCTTCCAAAGTCTATTGCAATTCCTTGCTTTGTGTGAAGCAGAGTTAACATGTTACATTTTCAGAGCTGGCACCTTTCTAGCACAGTCGGTAGCTGTTTCCATTTACTTCCCAGTACTACTTGGAAGTCATTTTTTGTGTGTATTCCTGACTGTAGCAGCCAACAATTCTTAGCACAAGATTATGTAAGTGCTTAGAAGCTTATTTGCAAACCAGTGAGATTTGGGTTATGGCAATATTCTTATATTGAAGTTTCTCTGACCCCTTTGGTAAATGCGTGTGTGAAGTCCCTTCCTGACAGCTAGCTCCAGAGCACAAGTGCTTGTTCCAGCTCTCACCCTTGTCCTCAGCTCAGGCTCTGCATCTCTGGCAGTCTGACTGACAAGGACCCAAGCTCAAACCAGTGTGCTTGTAAAGAAGGCATCTCATAGGATCATAGAATGGCTTGGGTTGGAAGGGACCTCAGAGATCATCTAGTTCCAACCCCCCTGCCGTGGACAGGGCTGCCAGCCACTAGCTCACTAGATCAAACTGCCCAGGAACCCATCCAGCCTAGCCTTGGACGCAGCCAGGGATGGGGCATCCGCAGCTTCTCTGGGCAGCCTGTGCCAGCGCCTCACCACTCTCTCAGTGAAGAACTTCTTCCTGATGTCCAACCTAAACCTCCCCTCTTTCAGTTTTAGCCCATTCCCCCTTGTCCTACCATTAGCCACCCGTTCAAAAAGTCGGCCCCCCTCCTGCCTGTAAGCTCCTTTTAAGTACTGGAAGGCCGCAACGAGGTCTCCCTGGAGCCTTCTCTTTTCCAAGCTGAACAGTCCCAACTCCCTCAGCCTTTCCTCAGAGGAGAGGTGCTCCAGCCCTCTGACCATTCTGGTGGCCCTCCTCTGGACCTGCTCCAACAGCTCCACATCCCTTCTGTGCTGGGGGCCCCAGGCCTGGACACAGCACTCCAGGTGAGGCCTTACAAGGGCAGAGCAGAGGGGGACGACCACCTCCCTCTCCCTGCTGGTCACCCGTCTCTTTCCATCTCCATGAAAAGTTAATCAATTCAGGAAAATAGTCTATTTTTTCTGTAGTTTTGTAGAACTCCTTCATTCTTGATGATGCTCCAAGATCATGAGAAATGCATTAGAGCTGAAAAGAAGCAGGACTTACTGACAGTCTTCCTCCCCTTTGTGAGCCCCTGTCAGGAGCTGACCTGCCCAGGATTAATTTGAAAGGAACCTACAGAAGTTTCAGTGCAGATTCTGCACTTTTTTTTTTTTATTATACTTTTCCCCAAAAGCTGCTGGAAGTGCTAGTTTCCCTGCCTTGAAGTCTCTCAGCCCAGACTGCTCTTTAGTTCTCTGCCCATGTGCTCAGCAGTTACACACCAACTTGGTTGTTCTCCTTTATTGCCCATTGCATTTTGGTAGAGCACAACCACATGATGCAGCAGTTGAAACCTCAGCTGCAGGAGCTCTGAAATAATTTGGAGTGCGGAAACCACTGCAGAGAGTTTGCCTTCCACCCCTGCCCTTGTGTGCAGATGATCAGAGCAGTGGTGTCTGCAGTTTGTGGTGCTAGGTTGCTCATCCCATAGATCTGTCCCATGTCTTTACCAGGAGGTGCTAAACCTTTCTTGGCTGAGTTCTGTGGATCTGTTCCCAAGGGGGCAAAGCATGGGACAAGGTCAGGCAGGTGATCTGTTGGTTTTGGCTCCCTGTAGGTTGATGCAAAGACATCTGATTTTTATTATTTATTTATTTTTAACATGAAATTTGATGAGGCTGGAAGCTCATAAATGTTTTCAAGAGAGTTAGCTTTCAAAACTGAGAGAGGTTGTCTGTGCCTGTACGTTTAACAGAAAGGATTAAAAATAAGTCCAAGTCCTGCTTTCAGACGTAGATTTTTCAATCTGCGACCTTTGCTCTTCTGTGCCTGCATCGCCTGTGCTGGGTGCCTTGCACAGACCAGCCCCACAGCAAGCAGGGAGGACTAGGAGGGGTGTGCTGATGCGCGTGTGGAAGGTCCTGGGTGTGCCCTTCGGGTCAGCAGAGCTGGGAGTGGCTTTGGTCTCTTAGCATCTCCAATTGCCCGTTACCAAGCTGCCTTAGTTCTGTTGAGAAGCAGCTGAAATATGTTTAAATGCTTGCTAAATATTTGGTTTCCGTTTGGAATACTTTTCTTTCTGAGAAAAACTTGATAATGAATTGCATTGCTTTGAGAGCATTTTCCGTATCTGGCCATTTGGCCATTTTCGATACGGCCAAACATCTGTTAAAGTAGGGGGGAGCTGAATATTCACGCTGAAAATGTTTTGCCCTTTGCATGTGCAGTGAAGTGAGCCATGTTCTCAACAAGCTTATTGTGGGCTTCACTGCTGGTCAGTCACAAGAGGGTATTTGATCACAATGGTAATTTTTCTGCTACATGGGGCTGGCTACTTGATGTCCATCAGTGTGCATCTAGCTCATAGGAGCATGGGAGGCTGAATTTTGCACCAGGTATTCCGGAGGCCTGAAGTTGAACTCAGGTAGGAAGCCTCAGTGCAGATTGTTCTCTGTTGAGGCTTCACTCTGCATGGTCCCAGGTCTCAGTCTTTTTATTCCATTTGTATACAGTGGCTTTTTTTTTTTTTTTCTTTTT
Organism: Alectura lathami; assembly: GCA_013399715.1. Lineage (NCBI taxonomy): Eukaryota > Metazoa > Chordata > Aves > Galliformes > Megapodiidae > Alectura > Alectura lathami. Next base: position 80,020 of record VXAV01006738.1, on the reverse strand, counting down.
GACTTCATTTCTACTGCTATGAATGGGCTTTGAAAACCTGCTTGCCAGGAGCGATTAATGAGGTTCGACCCAGAGCATGTGAATGCTTCTCCTTTAGCCCATATTCATTATTAATTGAAACTGAAAACACTGAGGGGCTGTCTTGTTGAAGTTATCTGCACTCTTCAGTCATCTGTTAGGATGTATCTAAAACCTTTCCTGGTGCTCTTTACCTAGAAACATCTGCTCAGATCAATGGGTTTTTGAGTAAGAAAGGGTGGTCCTAGTGAAATACCCTTGGAGAGATATTGCCAAAGCTGCTCCTTTACACTGATCTGAGGTTTTCTTTGGGGCGCATGGGGGTGTCTTCCTTTCTAGTCCCAGCTGAACATTCTCCAGGTACCCTGCACTGCCAGCCCTGGCTGATTCCCCTTGCGGAAGCAGAGATGATTGCAGCACGAAGCAGCCTCTGCCGCGCTGTGGTGGCCATAACAAAGGGAGATGAGAGGAATTCCCTGTCCAGCACAGCTAAACAAACACCCAGCTACAGCTGGGGAAGGAAGCACAGCGTGCCTGTGCCATCTGGGCATGCACTGGATGTTCTCACTTGTGATGAAAAATGAAACAGCGTCACTTATTGAGGAGCCATTGTCACACTGGAGCTCTCTGAGGCTTTAAGATGGCACTTGGAGGACGATTTGTGCTTTCTCTCTTTCAAATACCCAAAGACCTGTGTGTGTTTTCCAGGAGGATGCTTCTCCAGGCTGAGGAGGTGACACAGCTTGCAGTGCAGTTTCAAAACAACATACTCATGTCCATGCCCTTGGCCTGTTTCCTAGCCCTAGCTATCAAAAAAGGAGTGGGCCTGGTGTCCGTTCCTACTAAATATACAACTGGCTTCAAAAACAGGAGTTTTAAGCAAAAGAGAGTATTGTTTCTCATAGTTTCCTAACACATGACCTTTTCAGGAACAGGATTTCTAGGCTTTCCCTGCAGGATGGTGTTGCAGTGCGTGAGTTGCGGAGTACTGAGCTCAGGTTGCTGAAGCTGGCATCTTCTGGCACCTGGGAGCATGAGCTAGGACTGGAATTGCTGACATTGTGTGAAACACAGTGTTCAGCTGCTGTAACAGGACCACGAGTGCAGTAGGGCTCTTGCTGCTTGGCACAAAATATTTTTGGTGGTGTTTTTAACCAGCATAACTCCCTCTATGCATAAATTCTGAAAGATAACTGTGTACCCACCCATGGCAGGGTGTTCACAATAACTTTAAAAATAAGTGTATATTATCTTAATGAGAAACTTTGTTCCAAAATTTTGCATTGACTGAGTGTCAGGGAATTACAGACATGCGTAAGGGTGTTGTTGTGTACTAAAAACTAGAGTTTGCTTCTTGAGTGGGGAAGGTGATTGCTGCATCACAGTACAGCGAGGTGACGTGGTGACTTGGGACCCTAAGACCGGAGGAACGCTGGAACCCCAGCTCCATGAGTGTGAATAGTCTCTGGTGGTTTTTTTTTGTGTTTGAGTTTGATCTGAAGGGGTATTGTTTCTCAAATATTGAGAACTTGAATATTTAACTAAAATTGCTTGCTTTTGGCCTCTTAAGAGGGCGCTGTTAAATTTTGTTCTACTATTCCCTGGTGTTTACAAAGTCATGTGTATGTACATTTATATATTTAAAGCTTGTCACTTGCTATTTTTTCGCCTCTTTCTATTTGTGCTAGGGAAGAAAAGTCCATTTGGCAGAAACTCTGTTAGGAAAATTAATGTCCAGTGCCTCTCCCTGGTTAGCCAAAGTGCTCTGTGGCTAAATAATGTGCAAGGCCTCCTTTACCCCTCAGCACTTACTGAACCACTGGGCACAGATGGTCCTGGGTGACAACCTGTCCCTGCCCTGCAGCTTGCCCTGCTGCCTGCCGCACGTGGGCTGGATGGGATTTTTATGACCTTGTTTTTCTTTCTCAGTTGACATCCGAAGAAAAGAACTCTGCTGTGTGCTCTATTGAATTCTTTTTTTGCTATTCCTCTGCAGCGCACGAGTGAGTAACGTCCCCTCTGTGTGCAGTGCCTGGCCGCTGGGCACCTTTGCCTTTGGGATGTTGCATCTTCTTTGGTGTTTTACCACACTTTCACAGGCTTTTGCCCTCCATTTCCATTTTAACTTGCAAGTCTCTCAGGAATCTTTATTCTTTCTAATAGCCTGCTCTAACTAAATCCCCATTTGCCTCTCCTATTATAATCCTTTTGATTATTTTTTACATCACTTTTCTTAATCTTCTTGAAGTGCTTCCTGCATATACTTTAACAGGTGTCTCACCCTGTGTAAATGCAGCATGCCAACTTGGACTCTGCATCTGCAACACCACCACTGCCAAAGTCTGTGCAAACTGACCGAAAACTAGAGCTGGTAAACCTCCAAAAACTAGAGCTGTGCATGTTTTGGAAAAGAAGCAATCTGAAGCAAAAGGTTGAGATGTTCTTACTGGATTATTCAAGGCTGTGCTTCTTAATTTTTGCATGGTCATGATCTTGCTTTTTTTGTCCTGTGACATAAATCCAGAGCTGATTCTACTGATGCTAATGGCATTGCATCCTTCTTGTATTGGTGCAAATTAGAGGAAAGGCTCTTGTGTTCATCCCCCAAGGAGGTGATTTGTTTTTTCTGGGGACTCCTCTGAGAGCTGCTTGTTGCAGGTTATACTCGCTTTGCTTTTTCTGCAGTGTGTTTTGCCTATTTTGACTAGAATAGGAAAAAAAACAGTAATTCCTGTGTGGAACTGGGAACTAACGAATCTTGCTTACTCAGCCGGCATCTTTATTAGCTGATGGAAAGCTGTAGCAAACCTGCTGCCATCCCATCAGGAGTGAAAACAGTGGAGACCCCAATAGAAACTGAAGTACCAAAGGTCAGATCGATCCTGGACCTGGATCTTACTTTGCCTGGGACCTGGCAAGCACCTGGCAGCCTGCTGGTAGGCCGTCTGGGGACGGGAATGCCTGCAACAGGCAGCCTCGTGTGGGAGCACACTTGTCAATCACAGCATGTGTTTGGTGAAAGCCTTTTTTGAGAGCTGTTCGGAAGCTGTGTGATGTAAAACATTTTTGTATTGGGTTAGGTCGTCTTAACCATCTTTATCCTTGAACTTATTCATATGCCTACATATGAGTAGTCTGGGTATGTCTGCTGGATTTGAGGCAGGAGGACCTTTGGTAGTACAAAATCTTGAATTTAGCGCATGGTGATTGTTGCGCAATGTGTGTTGTCCTGTTATGCTCCAGTGATAGCCCTATACATGCACAAAATTAATTGCAACGGATCATGAAACGATGGCATAGAAGAGATTTTCATTTCTTAATTTCTTGTTCTGCTGCTGTGCACAGCTGATCTCCTTTGACTGTTCCCAAAGCACAGCTTGTGACTGCGTGCCCAGAGAGGCACAAGAAACTGGTGCTGCAGTGGCAAAGCATCTCTTGGTTTTAGAGCAGGGAAGGTCTTTGCTGGGGTGGCAGATGAGAGAGGATGTTCCAAGAAGTCCACTTGAGGCTGCAGCATTCATCCTTCCTACGAAATGCTGCGTGCTGGTTGCTTTGCTGGTGGAATCTGCTCTGCAGTTGATGGTCACTTTGTATTTGCATGACTTGGAACTGGTGTGTTTGTGCAGGTAGCAGGGAGGAGACCACTAATCCCCACTTCTCCTTCTTGTACAGCTGTATTTCTCATTCACATTATGAGCAGTGCTGGCTTCTCTCCATCTTTTTTTTTTCCTTGGAAATGAAGAATTAAAATCCTGGTAGATAATGTCTTTGGTAGCAGGACACAAAGCCATTCAGTGTCAGGAGGCAACCTAGCTCGTCTCAAGAGCTGGGGCTGTGGTGGAACAGAGGCTTGAGAATGAGGTTTATTTACCACTGCAAAAGCATGTTGAGTTCTTGGGTGTAGGCAGGGCAGCTGTGGAGTCTGAAAAATGTCTTCTAGCACACATGGCTTTTTTAACAAGCACATTGTGCTAAGGAGACCAAACCTAACTACTACAGAGAAGGGATCCCTGTTATCTAACGCAGGACGGAGGATTTCTCTGGGCCATCACTAACTATTCCTGTACTTCTAGTTAAACGTGATTTCCACCTCTTAAAGTTGCTTTGCTGTTCTTTGTCTTTAGTACAAGGAGCTAGACAAAACAGAGACCAGGGAAGTGACCTGCTAAAACTCGAAATGTAGAGAAGCATCTGATTTGTTGTTACTTCTGGTAGTGTAGAGTCAGCTGAGCCCAGGGGACAGCAGGGAGGAGAATAACAGGCTGCTGCTTGTAATTTGTACATGTGTAAAACATGTAGCTTCCTAGTATGCGACCAAGAGACAATTTCTGTGAAGTGAAAAATCTGCAGTATTAACAAAGGAGGAAAATTTGGAAAGGTGAGGTTGAAGGAGGGAGACTTGAAGGATCAAGAGATCTGGAAATGGGGCCGTAACAGGTGCTGTGTATGTGGTTGTGCAGGTGGGCATTGATGCTGGTGCTGTGAAGGGCTGGACGTTTGCAGACAGTGCCTCTGTGAGAGCCTGCTCTGAAGGGAGTTGCTTAAGCCTTAGTCTCTGAAATGTAAATGCATTCGCTACATGCATATCTGTCAATCCATAGCAAATGTCACCTCAGCGTAGGAACTAAACCCCATCTGCAACTGCTCAACTCTGAGGCCATCCGTAACTGTTTCCCACCACTGTGCTGGGCCTTCAAGTTTGGGTTAATGGATTTTAAGCACCATTTAAGTCAGCCGCACTCTGGGTGGCTACCCCACCTCTCACTGCTTCCCCCTTGGGAGAAGGAGCTGAGCATGTTCCCTGCAGTCTGCTCCTCATGTTTCGCTCCTGTGCTGTCTTTTCCCAGCGTGCTACAATCGGTTCCTTTTTGCTTTTGTTGAAGCTATCCCTCTTTTCCCACCCCTTTTTTGTTGCAAGCCCCTGCGCCCAGGCTCTTTGCTCCTCTGAAGAAAGTCCCTCAGTGTAGGCGAGAAGCCATAAGCGATGCCTCTGTGGCTGGGGTGCCTTGAAAAAACAGAAGAGTGTTACTCACAGGCTTCAAGCACATTCAAGGCTGCTGTTTCCATCAGGGTTTGCCTTTCAGCTGACCCTCTTCAGGCCTGCACTGATAGACCATCTGCCTCTTGGATCTCTTTAGATTTTCTTCCCCCTCCTCCCTTGATTTAACATATTGACTTGTCAGGTTTTTTGTGGGGAGTCAAATTTGTCCCGCTTGGAATAAGCAGTTCCAAAGGCACTAGGCTCTTCTATTATTTATACAGAGCAGTAAAAAAAGATTGATATTATTACCATGTACACAACAGTGCAACTTAAGCTTTTCTTTGGCTTTCTCAGTGTGATAAGTCTCTTATACAGCAGAGCTCCAGAGCCTCTTCTTTCATGCAGTTATGAGCATGTTTTCTTTGGATAATAAATAGTACTAGCCTTTGAACTCAGAACATAAACTACAGATTTAAAAACGTTGTAAAGGCATGGTTGTGGCATGCCAAAGCTCTTTCTAATATTAGATTATAAATGCAGTCATGTCAGCAGAGTGAGATGACCAGATTTGTCCTTGTGAAGCAAGTTTCAGTGCTGTTCTACTGAAGGTGGTTCCTTCTGACAAATATTAAAAACATTCGTTATCTTCATATTCTGTGGGGGGGAAAAAAAAAGTAAAAGCTAAATAACACAGCTCAGTATTGAAAACTCAGTCTGACTGAAAAAATCACTCATCCATCAGAGTGGTAACTAATTTTTTACACAAGCAGTCTAAATGTCTCTGTATGAAGGGTATTGGAAGCCACAGGAGTTGTACAGCTGAGAATGACACACTTGATTTGAAGCTTGATATGTGAAATGATTGGTAACCTGACAGCTGTGGATCCCAAGGGCGGCTCTGGTGTCTGGCACTGCAGTGTCTGTCTTTTCTGCCTTTACTTCAGCACTGGAGGACTTGAAGTGTTCTGTTATTGAGCAAATTAATAGGAGTTGTAAACCCAGCTCTAGCTGCTGATCATCTCCTGTTTCTTCTCACTCTGTAAAGACTAAAAGCCAGAGCTCCCTCACGGGTGAGGGGGAACAGGTTTTGTCGCAGGTTTTCAGTGGACTTCTGAAGCTGTTGTGCTGTGTGTAGAAGTGGAAGAGCTGTGTGCACAGCACAGTGGGTGAGGATGTCCTCAGCTTTCTGGGTGTCCCTGTCAGTGAGATGCTTTGAGATCCCTCATGGAAAGATGTTCTCTATGCAGTAGTGCTATTTGCACACAGAATCATCCAGCTGCTTTTCTGAGGCTGACAGGCTAGGTGATGAGCCACTGAACTGAGCACCTGATTAATGTTGTCTTTTTCTTTTTTTTTCTTTTTGCTTTTTCTCTGCATTCCTTCCTTATTCTCCTGCTTAACCCAGAAAAACTGATTGAGGGACTCAAATCTCCTGAGACTGCGCTTCTGCTCCCCGATATCCTGCCTCTCACTGACCCTTTCGGTAGCACGTCTGATGCTGTGAATGGTAAAAATAAACTCAGGGTACCTCCTCTTCTCCTCTGGCTGCCACAGCATGCCTTGTCCTGCACGATACCCCCTTGGGCTCTGAAAGAAGCCACTGATGTTGGCGAAATGTGACGGGATGGGAAGTTATGGGTCTTGGACAGAGGTGGTTGCTGGCAGAAGAAGATGCAAAACCCTTCCGTTTCTGCTAAGGGCTGTGCGTGCCCTCAGCCTGCAGCAGCAGCAGGAGGACAGCATTGCCTTTGCACTGAAGGCGTATTGTGAGAATAAGTGTCCTGGGCTGCCATGAGCCCAGGTGCAACAGGCTCCAAGGCAGCATGAGGGTTTCAGTGTGTTGCAGTCATGTTGAGAAATGTACTAAGGAGGAATAATTGCAGGCTGCAGTCACTTGCAGCCAGTTGCTGTTGTGTCTTTAGGTCCAAGCCAGGGTTCCCTGGTGGGCTGGTTGCAACCTTATAGCTTTGAATGGGAAGGTAGGAAATGAGTTGCCTAATGATAAGACTTATTTTCTTCCTTTTGCAATTCCTGGCAGTTGTCTGAATGCTTAGATGATGATCCTGCAGATCACAAAGAGGTGCAGTGCTATGCAAGCAAAAAATAATCATAGCTCTGTCTCAGGCTGGTCAGCTGGACCGTTTCTGGTTCTGGCATTTGAGTGCATCCTCATTCTTTAATGTCACTTCTGGGCTCATTACATTGTTTTTGGCCCTTGGGGAAGAGACCCAGCATTATACCTGGCTGATGTGACTGTGGTGGCAGTCATCCCCCTTCACTCTAAGGGTTATATGAAGTCAGGTATTTCTGTCCCACCTCTGTAAGCATCTCCCTCTGTATCCATGTGATGGGTGTCAGTATTGGGCAGTATGAGGGACTGGTGTTTTTAGTAAGATGTTGAGGTTGAGAACTTCTCACCTCTCCCTAGGGACAGCAAATTTCATTCCACTGAACGCTTCAAAATGAGAAGAGATCCCACATCTTGGCTTTGTACAAGCTTAACTAGGAACAGGCTGAGGGCTCTGCAGTAGGGTTTTTAATGACGTTACCTCTATTGCAAGGAGACTCCTTAAAGCTCAGTGTTCTCCTTTATTTTCCTTAAAAAAGATCCTTGCAGAAGCCTGTGGTTGCTTGCCAAGCTCCAGGCCTTCTGCTGAGCTGCAGGACAGGCACCATTACCCTCCAAGTGCAGCCTTTAGATAGCTCACATTGGGCTTTGTGCACACACACATCCCAAAATAGAAAAACTCACGCCCACCAGACATGGGAGTGATGGTCTTTCCTTGTGATTTAAGTAACACCAGTCTAACAGCATCTCATTGCTCCCAGCGTAGCTGACAGGTTCTAAAAGATCACTGAAGGATTCAGACAACTGCCTTCTTCATTCTTACCTATGTGGTGCTTTGCAAACTAACCTCTGGCTTCTCCTCTGCTCTGGCATTCGGTCGGAAAGGAAAACCTGACGTGGCTGTTGAGAGTCTTATCCCGGGCCTCGAGGCTCCGTTGCCCCAGCGCCTCGTGTCCCAGACTGAGTCAGTTGCTTCCACCAGGACAGGTAGGTGAGGCAGGAGGGGCTAGGGATGCTCTGCACCGGCATGGGCTGTGTTACAGTGCTGCAGTGAATCCCAAAGCGCTGTCTGCATGGGCTGTGGTATCTCTTGTCACTGCTTGTGTGTTTTGTAAGTGGATGCTGCATGATTCCTTAAAAGTGAGTGTTGTTTGGGTGGTACGGTGCTCCTTCAGCCCACCGCCACAAAGCTGTCAGTGCCAGAGCGTTGCTCTAGTGAAGTACTTGCAAGCCTGAGCAGCCGTGGCTTTCTGTCTGCACTCTTGGGACATGGTAAGAAGCCGTTAAACGTCCTTCCTTACTGTGGAGGCCTTGATGTAGCAGTTTCTGCTGCAGACCTGCTATCTTTTCAGAGGTCTGTTGTGAAGCAGCCAGTGCCCTTAGTTTAGCCAGAGAGCCCCTGCAGCATTCTTCTCTCCACTCCCACTCACTCCCCCTATCAAATTTAATGCGTCCCTTGTGTGGGATTTCGCCGTTGTGTGCTCTGCTTCAGAGGGCAGTTAGCACCTGAGAATCTGTTACATGTTGCTAATGGTGCTGGAAATCTCTCTGCCCTTGCTCCAGAGCAGTAAGAAATGTTTTCCATGACAAAAACTTGCTTGTGCTGGCTTTGCATCAGTGCTTTGTATGCTCAGTGGACTGGGATGGGAATGTGCAGGCATGAGCTTATAATGGTGTCTGTGTCCTGTTTAATGCTACCTTGCTGCCTTGGGATGATGACCTGGATTCAGACTCCCTCACTGGAGAAGACTCTCTGCTTGACTGTTCTCTGCTCTCTAACCCTGCTGCTGACCTCTTGGATGAGTTTGCTCCTGTAGCTTTCACAGCTCAGCCTCACAAAGGTAAACTGCCCCTTCTGTCTCTAATGCCTCACTGACCCTGGGACTTGGTCTTCAGCTGATGTGCGGTGAAGCTTATAGCAGTTTGTGCACGCAGATCCTATGAACCATGTTCTGGTGGTGGTTTCTTCCCAGTCCATTGTTTTGTTTTCTTCCCAAGCTGGTGAAACTTGTAATGTGCATTGAAGTACTAAGGGGAAAATTCAGATTGAAGTATTCAGCCCAATTGTGAATGAAGAGAGCTGCTATTTTGCACAACAAAAAGTGGCACAGTGGGCTTAAAGGGCAGGTAGGTTTGTGTATGCAACCCCTCTTCGGGTCTGTGAGGGAAGGCAAGTGAAGGCACTCTCGTTTTGCCTTTGCACATAGACAGTCTAAGACTTGCTTTTATGCTGGAAGGGAGCCTGATAGTGATCTGTTCTGGTGTCACAGGTTTCTGAAAGCAGCTGAATGGTTTTTGTTGGTGTGGTGTTCGGTGTTCTGTCCGTAGCATGTGACCGGGCTCTTCCAGAGCTGGCGGCTGTTTGCATTTTCAGATGTTATCAGGAGGCTCAGTCAGACCACAGTGTCACGGCAAGCATGAATGAGTCTGGGTACAAGATCCAGCTGAGAAATGGAACACTCCTGCAGTAACACTGAACAGCAGAGCTGCCGAGGAGGAGGCTGTGTGTGATGATTCCTAGGAGCTGCAGCTCAGCCCTTGCAGGGCTGATTATTTGGGCTTGAGGGGAGAGATGGAAATATTGTGCAGTGGTCCAAGTTCTGTTACCTGCTCCATTAAAAAGCAAGAGCAGAGCACCCTGGGAAGTCATCCGAAACAGATGACTCTTTGCCAGGCTGCAGAGGATCCAGCTGAAATCTGGGCCCTCATATGCGGTGCAGCTGGAGCAGTGGCACTGGAGCATTTTGAAGAGCTCTTAGCTGGTGTGGCCCGCACTGTGAATTCTCCCTGCTCTGTTCTGGTACAGTCTTGTTACGGGATAAAGCAGTTGTGAACAGTGTGTGTCCCTTGAGGGCAATGGCAAATGTTAGCAAACTCACCAGCCATGCTTGTAGTGAATACTGGGAGCAGGACCAGGGCTCCTGTGCCATTTATTGCACTGAAAAGACAGGTCCAGAGCTTGAATGCTAACCACTGGCTGCCACTGGCAGTGGGTTTTGCTTAGCTCCTTTGGTAAGTATCCCTGTAGCAACAGGATGATCCCTCCTCAGAGGAATCGCTGTAAAACAGTCTGTAATGAATTTCTACACTTGATGGCACTTCAGAATTAGATTGTGTGTTTCATGGAGCTTTTGGGCTTAAACAAGCAGTTGTACTAATTGCTCATTGCTATAACACACTTCCACACCACTTTATTTTGAGTAAACAGCTTGAAATGTGTGTCGAGCAGTTACTGCACCATGTCTGGAGCACAGCAAAGCCACAATGATTGTAGGTGTGCCTTAGTGAGAAAGCAAATTAACAGACTTCTGCATGGCTTCTCCAGGCTGCCCTCTGTTCCCTTGGGGATGAGGGAGGCTCACGTTTGCCTGGGAAAGTGAGGCTTTTATTAGCAGGGCTGGGGAGAAAGAGAAGAGGAAGAGGGAAGGGCAAAGCATAAACTCTTCCAAAACCACTTTGTGGTTTCTCCTCAAACCCTGCTTTTATAGCTGTGGGGGTGACCATTAACTGTACCTCTGTCTCGTTTTGTTGTTTACCCAGTCCTGGCTCTGGTGATGTAAAGCACCTGTGGGGCAGATGCTGCTGCCCATGGGTTCAACCAGCCTTTGGATTGGCAGGGCTGCAATTACCAGTGGCACCAAGACCATCCGAAAAGCAGCTGTGTTTTGGGCGTGGGCTGAAGCTCCAGCCCAGCCTCGGTGTCCTTCCCTTTGTGCTGCATAAGGCTGGGCTGTATTTTGTGGCTGCTGGGTGTCTGCTCAGCTTTCAGGTTTCCTGAACTCGTGTTGGCTGAGCACAGCACCAAGCTGCATGGATGTGAGAGGAGAGTTTTTCCGCTTGTGGTGGCAGATATCTGATTTTGCCTTAGTAACTGCTTCTGTGAATAGATAAACTTCTTTCAAGGAGTTCTGCCAAGCAGGAATACTCACCAACCTTTCCCTCTCCTTAAGAAAGACAGGCCACAACTGGGCATTGTTCCTTGTGTAGCTTCTTGTGCAGCAAACTCCAGGGGTAGGAGCAACTGTAATTGTAGATGAAGTGAGACAGAAACAGGATGCTTGCAGAGGCTCCAGGGAAGTTGTGAACAGCCACACACATCAGAGACGCTGATGACGAGACTTTCTGCAAAGACAAAATGTCTGTTTTTGACACTTTACAGTCTAATCTTCTGTAAAACTTCTTGTTTTTTTTTCCTGAATCTGATCCTCCAGAGGCCAGAATATTTCCACAAATGGCCTCTTGCATCATCTCACCCCAGCATGTTTGTCGGCTTTAGGTAAAGAGCTTTTATTCTCGATCTCGCAGGAATGTTCCTCTTCCTTGGAAGTCATTGACTTGTACATGTCCTTGCTATGCTTTCAGAAATACTTCACGTAGTAAACGAGAAGCAGATTTTGGAAGGTATTCTAGGTGTCTAAAGTAGCTAGTGGTGATGCAGAGTCAGTGTGAATGTCCCTGAAGGTATGTAATTGCTTGATAAAGCATGTAAATGTCTGATGCGCTGTGCAGGTTTAAAATCAATGGAATTACATGCCAGAACTGCTCCAGGTGCCCTTAAAATCTCTCGAGGTGTCTAGTTGCATCTTAGACTCCTTGGAAATCTGACTTTATATTGCACTTCTTGTGTTATCCCTGTGGGTGAAAGCTCAGGGGTTTCGTCTCATGTAGGTGATGTTTTTTCCCAGCTCTTTTTCTTCTCCCTGTGCATGAGAGCTGGTAACTGGGGAGGCACACTGCTCTCAGTCTGCACTGATAGCTGATGGCTTCTGGAAGGTGACACAGAGTGCCTGGAGTCCTTGGCAGTTTGCGGCCCAGGCTTTGCCCTCAGCATTGAGCTATGCCAACTGTCAAGCCTTCAGATTGGCCAAGCTTTGTTCTCATGACTTGGTTTACCTTTTGGTTTGAGTTCTGGGTATTTTCCCCCCTCTACTTTCATATTTAATTGGCTCTTTCACTTCTTACCTTCTTTACCAAAGACTTAACAGCTTTATCTCACATTTTAAATGAAACTCCTGCTTCTAAACCCTGTCTCTGAAAACATTAAGATGTTCTAACACTTTTTGGCAATTCTAACCAGCTTTCTCTGCTATCTTTGCTTCTGTACCTCTGTTTCTCCTTTACGCTGCAGAAGATACTAACCTGATAGCAGGCTTTGATGCTCCTGAGGGCTCTGAAAAAGTGACAGAAGATGAGTTTGACCCAATCCCAGTGCTGATATCCAAAAATTCACAAGGTAAGCCAGGATTTGGGTGTAAAAAAAGGGAAGGAAAAAAGAAATAATGAACATAAACTAGTTCTGGGACAGTGGTGCTACAGCACATGAAGTAATGTACATCACAAATGTAAGGAGTATCACTGGAGTATTTAGTGAGCTCAGTCCTTCTCTGATTTGTAGTGGCCCTGAAATGTCTCTAGATTCTCCATTTGTGAGAAGATTGCATGGCCAAAAGGAGATTATTGCAAGCATCTTCAGGTGCTGTAAAGTAATTAATACCAGGCAGGGCACACCAGTACCTCCGTGCCTGAAGTACAATGTTGCACTCTTGTTCTCTGAGGCTCTTATTTGCTGTTCAAGCCAAAGAAGGAGGTCCTTTGACTTTTAAGTGAACTTGGCATGATGCACAAGAAAGCAAAGTGACAATAATCATGTATAACTCTGACTCCTGCTGGCAGTTGTTCCTTTCTGCCTGGTGATTTTTCAAAGGCGCTCGTGGGAACTGAGCAGGAGAAGTCTGGTGGTGGGTACCTGCCTCCTCTGAAGAGCTTTGAATGTTCCCAGTCCTTAGGACACAGACTGGAAAGCTTCTCCTGCAGCATTCCTGCCACTCACATCACATTCATGTGATCTTTGTAAACTGTTTTAGCCTTACACGAGGTCAAGGCTAAGGAACAGCACTGCTTCCCTAAAATAAATGATCCTGCTGAATTCTGTAGCTCTTGTAGACAGCACGACCAGTCAGAAGGATCCTCTCTGTGCAGTCAAGCCATCAAAAGGCTTTGACAGCTTTTGGTCTGTCAGCATAGGCTTAAAAACCTACTACAGAGCTGGTTTTCGGTTATGAGCATGTGTACACCTGCTCTGCATCTAATGCTAGCTTCCAAAGGCCGATGCTCATTAGAACATGCTCTCAGACATTAGAAACTCTGCTCCTGCTGAAAGTCAGATTTCTACCCAAGCTGGGCCAAGATAGGCTACCTTGAATAAAGAGGAGCACCAATTCAGTGTCTGAGCACCAATTACAGAAAGCTCAGTTCTCCCCGAAGTGGCTGGAAACTCAAAGATGCTCTTAAAACAGCAACTAATTTTGAAGATGGAAAAATTCTGAACAATCCTTTCCAATGGGAATACTGTAATTATTTTATAGATCCTTTAGTAAGGGCAGAATTCTGCAGCTTGGATGTGAACTTTGAGGAAAAAGAAAGACTTGTAGATGTTCCTGCTGGCACAGAAGCTGCTGTGATGTTTTTCCATGAATTCTAGCAGGCTAGATTTGGAGGGGAGGGAGAGGGTGGAAGAGCAAGCAAAGGGAATGTTGTTGCTATCATGATGTAAGTAATGAGAAGAGCTTGAGCAAGTTTTCTGAGCAATGTTTTGCTTTGACTTTTTTTCTTGCTTGCTTTTGAACATCTGAAACTGTTGCGTGTGTGTGTGTCCTGTTCAATACTGAATTCCTATCTCTCACACTTTCAGGTGGGCATTCTAGAAACAACAGTGGAAGCTCTGAGTCCAGTCTTCCCAACATAGCCAGGTCTTTACTGCTGGTGGATCAGCTCATAGACCTGTAGCAGTGACACAGTAGCAGACGCAGTTTCTGTAACGTACCTAACGCACCGTTTTCATTTCCAGAGGAGTTACCTTCAGTTGTGGTTCTTTTGTTATTTGTTTTTTTTCCTTTAATTCAAAGAAAAACAAATCTGCCACCAGGAGACAGTCACCCACCTTTCTCCCTGTCTTCCCATGACCCAGGAAAGATTCTGTCTCAGTTCTCCAGGTAGTCCTCCCTAAAGCTGGTAAAAACCTGCTGTGGTTCCTTCTGCACCTCTCTGCTAGCCTGTGTCTGAAGGCAGTGCTGCTGTTAGCTGCCTGCTGAGTCGTGCACCGCGGACTGCACGTGGCTTAGCTGACCGTAGCTGCTGTGTGGTCCGTGCATACCACAGACTCCTCTCTTCCTAGAGCAGCCTGTAAAAATGTGCTTTGATCTTGGCATGCGTGTTTCTGGGTTTGGTTTTTGTTCTGTTCCTGTTTTGCTGATGAATGGGCAGGAGGAAGCGGACGGGGGAAATCAGTAGGGGTGTCCCTCCTGCAGAGCACGGGTTAGGGGAGCTGAAGGCTCTGAATTGCCACTATATGCTTCAGAGGAGGAAAAAGCACTGAATTCTCCTGCAGTAGTCTTGCCTAGTACCTCTGGTGATAGTGCATATGAAGAGTTTTCTGGACTGCCCCCAGCTCATGGCTTGCTGTTAACAATCCTGCTTGTGAATGGACTGCGCTTCCTTGGGGAAGGGGGGGGAAAA
>VXAV01006738.1:53088-65431 GCA_013399715.1 Alectura lathami | reverse complement strand
GGGGAAAAAAAAAAAAAAAAAAAAAAAAAAAAAAAAAGCCACCAGATTTGTTAAAGCTGCAAAAATGATCCTAAATGAAACATAACAACATTTTGAACCAAATATATGTGAGTGTGGCTGTGGTTAGCTTTTTGTTGACCTTTTTTTCGGCTGAAAAGGGCATTGTAGCAGCAGCAGATGTATTTTCTGTGAGTATTTCTGTGCTTGACTGGAGAAAATCCCCCCGACCTCTGTAAATCATGTACGAAACGAATTGTCCCCCAGCTGTTTGTCTATTTTTACTCCTGGTTTTAGTCAAGCATCTGGTATCTGTTCTGAGTTCCCCCTTTTCTCTTGTAACTGCATATAGTGCAAACCAGTTAAGTGTGGAACCCTTTTCTTTCTGTAGACAAAGATTACCGTGGACTTTCTTCCACTCTCTGGTCTTTGTGGATCAAGCATGTTCTTGGTTCAGATGGTTGAAATAAGTGCTGCTATCCCTCAGTGGGTTTTACCTTTTCTTTTCCCCTTCACATGCTTAGTTTGTCGACTAGCTGGATACGCTGAACTTGTTTTCATGGGCTTATGGTCACGAAGTCCAGACTTCCTATCTTGTATTTGAAAGCTCTTTCTGAGCAGAAGGACTCTTCCTCTGTAGTGGAATAACTAATAGCTTACTGCTGACCCTGTGTATGTGTACGTAGCTGTGTTAGTACAAGTGCAGTTTCCCATGTGTGAAAGTACGAACGACTGAGATCTGTGCGACCTCTCGCTAAGAAGGAAGGAAATCCAAGTTTGTGACTGCTCCTTTCCTATCTCCAGTATCTCCGCTATTCCCCACCCCAACACTTAGTGTAACAAATTCTGTAAATAGAACGGCCATCAATCGTGTCTGCTCTACATTACTCTTCTTTTAAAACCTACACTTAATAATAAAAGTATTGCTTAAGTGTGTTGTATCATTACCTGTGTATACTGCACTTTCCAAAAGAAGCTTTACATGAGAACTATGGAAATGACCTTAGTAAAATTGTGGATAGAACTTTATTATTTTTCTGTTTTATATTCCTAAAGCACAGGCAAGCTGGACTGGAAAACATGAAGATGTTATAGATAGAAAGTTATTGTATAGTCAGATACTGAGAATATATGAAAAGAGAATGGATTTTAAAAAGCAACCATCTACTGTATATTAGAAACAAAGATTTCTGTGAATTAAAGTACTTTTAAAGAATGTTTAAGATTTTAAATCTAATGGCACTTGTTCAAGGGTTCTGGAAAAATGATGAATGCACTGGGTTGTTAATAATGCTATTAAATAAGCAGATGTGAATGTTCATTTCATTGCTCTTTCAAGTAGCTGTCCATGGAGCTGGGCGGGAAATACAGTGCGATGGAAGCTCACGTGCTTTTAGGGATGTTATCACCAGAGAAAACTCACCACTTGCTTGCTAAATGAATGGAAAATGGAAGGGGTATATCTGTGGGGCTGATTTTAAGCTCTCCAAAAAGTGATTGCCCTGGAGGCAGTAGGCCAGTAGTGGTGTGCTGCTCAGAAGTTAAGGAGTGTGTGAAAGCTGCTGCTGTGAAGGAACAAACTGAGCCTTCTCATCCAGTGTTCACGTGGAAGAAGTTGGGTACCAGCATTCCTGAAGTGGTGTAAGAATGTTCTCATATGGTTGCAACCTTGTTTGAAGCCGTGGGAGATGTTTCCTGGCTCCTTTTAAGGGTTGCTGGCCCGAATGTTGTTCAGTAAGGTACTATGAACCTGCAGTCAGCAGAACAGCAGCGATTTCCCCTCTGTACCTGGCGGGTGCTGTTTGTTCAACTCAGGGTGTCAGGAGCCTTTCTGCCCTGCTGGGCTTGAGCCTGTAGTGCTTCTGGCATTGGTCTGATGGGTGCCTCTGGTGTACTTCAAATGCAACCACAGTACACAAAGCAATTTCCCTTCAACTCAAGGTTGTGTTTGGGATGCAAGAGCAAACTCTGCTTTTGGGGTGGTGAGGTCTTAAAGGCAATAGTTGGAACTTTAATGTCAGCTCTTGCTGCCTGAGAGTGGACTTGAGTGTCAAACTGCCCCTCCCTTTGAAAACCTCCTCAGTTAATTTTTAAATGAGATTAGGGCGAGTGTGTCACCCACAACTCAGCAATCAGTAGATCTGGTATCTGGCAATCCACTGTCAGGTGCAGCTGTCCCCAAAGCATGTTGTTGGGGCTTCCTCAGTTCTGGCTGTCCAAGTCTCCACTGGGCACCTTGGAACTTGGTGGAGCAGGAGATGAATGAAGGACTGGCCTGTGCTGCAGGCACTGTGCACCCTGAGAACCTGGGCATGCTGCAAAGTCTGAGAGCTCGGTGCAGG
Organism: Alectura lathami; assembly: GCA_013399715.1. Taxonomy (NCBI): domain Eukaryota; kingdom Metazoa; phylum Chordata; class Aves; order Galliformes; family Megapodiidae; genus Alectura; species Alectura lathami. The sequence continues at coordinate 63,092 of VXAV01006738.1, read as the reverse complement.
AATGCAGGCACCGGAGGCTTTGTGGAAGGCCTGCATCCAAACATTTTTAAGAGGGGAACTTCTTGTAAGTGCAGGATGATGGCCATATTCCTCTTGGAAGAGCTCAAGAGGTCCTGACCCCAGGACAATCTTCAGCCTGAAACCTCACAGGGTATTGCCTCAAGTGACTTTCCAAAATCACTTTATTTTAAAAACTGGTATAAAAAGTAATCGTGTTATTGAAATGGAAACTTAGATGCAATTCAGACCAAGTTGAGCAAGTTTTGAGCATCCCCAAGCACATGCAGAAGGTGGAGCATGTGGGCTACAGCAAATGTCGTTGAGCAGTGCGCTGCATGAGGTGTGCGTGAGCATGTGTGCACCTCTTTATAAAGTAAGTTACTTTCTTGTTAGCCAATGGGTCCTGCTTCAAGAACTTTCTAAGGTACCAGTTGGTAGGACCTGGCATGGGCGTGGGGAGCACTCTGTGAGTGAGGCGTATTGGGCTGCTCAGCTACCAGAAGCTGGGTGCGAATCGTCCCTGGGACTTGTTCAAGGTGTGGGTTAACACTGCAGCACTCCAGCACAAAGCGCAGAAGGGTAGGGGGTTGTTCTGTTTGTTTGTTTTCCTTCATTTTTATTTCAGTTACTGTGTGCAGTCTGTGCCTTCAGCTCCTGCCTTGCCACACTCTGCCTGGTGCAAACAACTGTGCAAACTGTGACAAAACCAGTGTTAAATTCCCCATCTTCTGGAAATGAAGCACCCTGTAGCTGCTCCTGATGTGCTGTGTGGCATCTTTGGGCAAAACCACTTTGTTTTGCTGCCTGAATTGTCCAGTGACATGAGAACGGTGCTGCTTCATTGTTCTGTTTTGCTGGCTACAGAACGCCATACATGGGGCAGCACTGGTGGTGTTTGCTCCACCATCTCAGGAGTGAAGGAATGAGGTATCTTTTCATCCCTTTTAACGGTCGAGCTAGTAATCTTGCTTATTTGTAGTTGCAGTTTTTTAGCTGCCTTTGGCCATGTGTTGAGACCTCCCTGCCTTCAGCCAGGTGGAATCAGGTGTTGCTTGGTCAAGAAGCAGCCTTAGGCTCCAGGAATGCCTTTGCCTTCCCCTTGGTGTTCTTGTTTGGGGCTCAGATCCAGAAATTAGATAATCTTGGTGACTGCTCTGCCTCCTTGCAGCCCATGTGAAAGGGAGAGGACACATTTCACAGCTTTCCCATCAGCTGTTTCAGTACCTTGCAGCTTCTGTGCAGTGCTTTCCATGGAGGCCAGGAGCCGTGCGTGGCAATGCAGTAACTCAGGGTGAGTGGTGTCTTCAGGTTGCTGTCTGCTCATAGGATTACGACCTGTTCTCTGCGGCTTTGCAGGTAATCTGGAAGCAGGAGCTGCTCTGTTGCCAACATCTCTTCTAGGACAGGGCATGCTCTGGTGTGCAGAGCCAGAGGTGGGTTTATCACTGATGTTCTCCCTTAGTAATAAAAACTTCCTTACAAAGGAAGCCTGAGTATAATAGGGGATTTGCTCTTTTTTTTTTTCTTTTTTTCCCAGATAAATGCTTTGTGTCCAACCCTGGAATAAAAACAATTATATGCAAATGTACAAGGGGAGGGAGAAATGTAAAGGCTTTATGGCATAAAGCGTGCTTTAAAATAGGAGCATTAATTCAGAAAGAGTTTGGGAAGGAGGGGACAGAAGGGGCAGCTGCTGCCTGTTGGTAGTGTCCAGGTGGCATGGGGCACTAGTGGGAAACACTGCCCTAGCTGAGGGGATGTCCCTGTTAGCACAAAAGCTGCTGAGTGCTTTGGGTGTGATCACAGCAAGCCATCTGCACAGCATGTCCTTGGCGTGAGCCATCGCGAGGCAGGGCAGGGCTTCCAGCAGCAGGGCACAGCCTTGTGGTTGTGGGACCTTTGGTTCAAACATTTTAACGTACGGGACTGCGGGCAGTAATAGGGAAGGTGTAAGCCTGAGATGGGGTTGGGCCAGGAATCCAGCTCGTCCTTCCACAGTGCCAGTGAAGTTCAGCACAGGGTGGTGCTGCTCTCTGTCAGTAAGTCACAAACCTTCCCTGGTGGCCCCCTGTGTTTGACATTGCAAGATTGTTGAGTTCAAGTTACCAGCTGCCCTGCCCTCATTGCTGTGTTGTCCAGCAGCTTCGAACAGAGCCAGCTCCTCACTGAAGCCAGAATGAGTTCCTACTGAAGCATTCCTGCTTTTTTTTTTTTCCTCAGAGTAATTCACAACTGCTGTCCTGCCCTTAGCAAAGGGAAGATTGGTTATGAGTATTCCAGGCTCTTCTCACTTACACGGGGCAAAAAAAAAAAAAGCAAGAAAACAGTGGAAAATAATACATTTTTCTTTCTCAAAACAAAGCATGCTGCTAGTCCTACAGTGCGTCCAAATTCAGAGAGGCTGCTGCTGTCCCAAATGAGCTGGGGCTTAAAGCCTGTCAGCCCTTCTCTTACCGTGTCCCCATTGTCATTGCTTCCGTGAACATAGGCACAACCAATGCAAGCAACTTTTTAATAGGAAAATTCTGTTCAAATGTCTTGGTTGTGCTGTTTTTGTGAAACCTGGGTTATTGGTTTGCAATGTTTGCTATGATAACCATTTTTCCTTGGGTGGTTTTTTTTTTTTTTTTGAGTGCTATGTTCAATGAAGACTGGATTAATCAGAGGCATTTGCATGGTACGGCAATGGGTCTTGCTCTGCTCCTTCCTTTAAGCTCAACGTGTCACGATAATACCTGGTAACACATAACCAGCCTCCTGGAAGAAAAGACCTCCGTAGGTGTGTCAGTCCTGTGACCACGCAGAGCTTAGTATCTGAGGTTAAGCCGTTGCTGGCAACGTGGGCTTCAGGAAAGACAGATAGTATTTTTGTAGAGTGACTTACAAAATGTTCACATATCTACACTGTCTTTACTTAGCAGTGTAATGTATCTAAGTGAATAGTTTCCCAATAAACAACGATTTTGATGCCTGATCAATGAGTACTGTGTCTTTAATCGAGAAGTGGCGGAGTATGGGTTACCTTTTCCAAAAAAGGTGCCTCGCAGCCTGTGATGGTTGTATAAATCCGAACCATTAATTGGGGCAGATTAATTAGCGTTATCACTGGGATGTGACGATGCTGTTTTGTCGCAGCAAGGGCGGTTGGGTAGAGCGTCGCTGGTTGGTGGGCACCAAGCCGCCTCCCCTTGTTCTTCCTGCAATTGGTACTGTTTAGTTCTCATGTGCTTTTTCCTATCCTCTTGCTAACATGAGTCCAATGACATACTCCTAACCTGCCAGTAGTTCTTTGAAGGTAAGATATCTTCTGTTCTGTCTGTTGTGAGTTGTAAGGTAAAACCGACCACATCTTGGGCTCTTGTAGCTGGAGAAGAGCAGTGCAGCAAGCACTGTCCCTTGAAACCAACAAGGGGCAAGCCAGATTGCTGTAGTTATGTCAGATGCTTCATTTGCAATCATGGTGAGGATTGTTTAAAATCCTTGTCTTGCAGTGGTTTAAAATAGTGCTGCTGTAGTTACCAGAATTCATTAGAAGCTGCAGGCTGACATTTAGCAGACTGTAAGGCATCCCTGCCTGTTCTCCGTGCCTGAGTGTGGTTCCATATAGCTGTAGGCTGGTTCACACACAGAGGCTGTGCCAAGCAGCTGCTTGCAGGGTGCTCCTGAGTCGATGAGCAGAATAAAACGACAAGAGCAGCTCTCTGGAGCCTCCCTGCAGGCAGCAGCATTGCAAAGTGCAATGGCTGTGGGTGGCGAAACCCCTGTGGAGCAGTGCTGAGTGTGTCCATTTGTCTGTCAGACATCTTCCATCTCCTGAAATGTGCGGTGTCCCCAAGCCATGAGGTGGTGCTAAGCTGTGTCCCTTTGCGTGCGGTAAACATCCTCCCTGGCATTTTTATTTCATTTACGCTCTCCTTCCCATTTTTCCATGTGTGGTGGTGGTTTCAATCTGAGCATCATGACATTTCCTGTGTGATAAGTACCCTTCATCCTTACTTAGGGCTAAAGAGATGCAGCTTGCTGAATTCCACTCTTTTGTGTTTTCAGGTCTGCCGAGGGATCCAGCCCTGTTTCCAGCTGTACCCCTTGATCTCTCTAAAGGCCCCACTGGCATCGATGGACTCGCTTTGTACAAGGATCAGCCCGCGGTGCCAGAGGCAAAAACGCAGCCCAGCACCGAGTCTGACTACCCAGCGCGAGACGGCCCTTCGAGCAACAGCTCCTTCTACAGCAGTGAAGGTGAGGGGACAGACCACGAAGGGGACATTTTGGACTGCAGTGGCTCCAGGCCTTTGCTGATGGATTCGGAAGAGGAGGAGGAAGCCTGCAGGCTGGGCCCAGCATTCCTGCAGGCTGGGCCTAGGGAGAGGCGGGAGGCTTCCCAGGAGCTCCCCCGAGGCCAGGCCAGAGCTGCGGAGCTGCCGTTCCCCACCTTCCAGTCGTTAGTGTCCGGGGAGGTGTTTAATGAACCTGACGTTTTCGCCACAGCCCCGTTCCGCAGCTCGAGGAAGGCACCCGACGAGGCTGACATCTTCACCAAAGCACCATTTGTCTCCAAGGGCAGCGCGGCCCTCAGACACCCGGAGGAAGCAGATGTGTTCCTCAGAGCCCCCTTCACCAAAAAGAAGAGCATGGAGGAGCTGATATCTCACGGCACACCCAAGGAACCGCTTGCAGTGCCTGCTTTCCTCACTCAAGCGGGTGACGTCCAGCACAGAACCATGTTCCAATGCCTGGATGCAGCCATTCATGGGCCCGTGGCCTCAGCAAGGCCGCAGTATCCCTCAGCGGGCTTTGCCTCACCAACTAACCTTCCTCCTCCTTCCATGAGAGCGATGGAGGCTCAGGAGCACGGCCCTGCCCATGGCGCGCAGCTGGAGCCTGGCGAGCGGAGCCCAGGCCAGGCCGCCCCTCAGGAAGCTGCCCTGGGCCCGGCGGCCAACAGCAGGTCCTTCCGTCCACAGGCCCTGTCCAAGTACTCCCGTCACTACAGCCCTGAAGATGGTCTCGACGTCAAACCCATAGCTGCTTACAAAGTGGTTTCTCAGACCAACAGGCAGGCAATTGCGGGCTCCGTCTGTGTTGCCCCTCTGGCTGCCAGGACTACGGAGCTGCCCACTGCCGCTGATCCTTTCGCTTCAGCACCGTTCCCTTCCAAAGCAGGGAAGCAAAAGCCTTAATCTGCTGTGAGCTGGGGGGGTGCTTCGTACAGAACACCTCCCGCAGGAGCTCGAACCTCTTAGTCACATCAGATGACATAGCAATATGTATGTGTATTATTATTTCTCGGTCAGGACTCTGTTTGCAGTGATACATAGTGGAACCATCCTAAGTTATGTTTGCTAGCTGGAGTGCCTGACTCTCAGGATCCTCATGTCCTTTTGAATTGCTTCTTTCGTTCCTCCTCTCACTGCCTTCCTCCAGTTATTTTATTGTGCTTTTCCAGACTGGCAATATCGCGTACTTTCCGTCTGGGGAAGAGCACTATAAGGCGAATTATCTGGCTTATTAACACAGAGCAAGTCAAGCGGGACTGGCTGGTGCTCTGGCAACAAAGCGATTCCACAGGTGCAAGGGTTATTTGGACTTTTCTCTTGAATTGGCGCTTCTGGAGGACAGCAAGGTGACATTTCCTGCTGCTGGAGGTGACAGCCTGTGGTGCGTGGTCACAGGCTTTGTGCACGCTGGGTGAAGCCATGCAGGCAGCGCTGGGCTTGTGCAGCACTGGTGTGTGTAATGCATGATGCATGTCGCTGCCGTCCATCGCTCCCGGTGCAAACACTCCAGGTGCAGAAACTGAAGCTGCAGCAAAGCGAGTTGTGAGGCTGTTGCCATCGCTGTTACATGGAAAATCAAAAGATCAGGCAAAAACGTGTTTGGTGTGCTGATTTCCCGAAGCGTAGGACCCAGAAGTTTGCTTTTGGTGTTGTGAAGGAGAGAGCTGTGTGTTGTCACAGTGTTAAAAACAGGCCCTATGGAAAAGTTTAATATGGAGAGAACTTGGTGGCTGTCCTGATCTGCATACCTCATTTGGTGTCATTCAGTGTAGGCTGCAATCCCGTTTGGCTGTTACATGCTAGCAGAGAACATGGCTCTAGGTTTATCAGTTCCGCCTTTTGTCGATTAAGATGAACACAAACAAAATCTATTCACACTTCTCTGGCAGTATTTGCTGTACTTCAGCCACCTTGTGCTTCCTACCGTGTTCCCAAAGAGAAAGACAACTTGTTGCTGTTCGCTCTGCCGTTGATGTTGTATCACTCCCAATAATGTGTTTGGTGGAAAAGCAGTGCTATTTCTGGCAATTTCTGGCCAGCAAAGGCTGTCTGTAAGCGTGGGCTGGTTTCAGAGCATCCAGATGCAGTGGCTCACAGTCGCTAATGACCGCAGTGCGGTGGTCCTGTCCAACGCGCATTGGTGCTGCAGGATGTCTCCCAAAAAAAGCGTTTGGTTTCCTTTCCAAGGGTTTGACACCTATGGAAAAATCCCCATTGACTCCAGTAGTTTCTGCCAAGCCCCTTCAAAGCCTTGCAGAGGCCGTTTCCTGAGGGGATTTGTTCCTTATCCTGTAAGCTGGAGCCTTGCACTGAGGATTTAGGGCAGGTTTCCCCTGTGGGGGTCTCTCACAGGTGGCTTTGAGTTCTGTGGGGTGGTGTGGGGGACTTGGAGCAGTGGGCGGGTTATGGGGTTGGGACCAGCTGCCTGCAGCAGGTTTCTGCCCTGTTCTCCTCCTGCTGTGTTTGCTCTTGGAGAGAAAGTTGTGGACCTGTGCTGCTAGGAGAGGGAAGGGTCGGATGGGCTCCTTGTAATGCACCACCGAAAGCTGCTGCAGCCAAATCCAGTCTGGTTTGTGGGCAAAAACTGACACCGCCTGCTGCTAGGGCATCTCCATCTATAGCTTTTCTGGTGTCCGGATAATAAGCATCAAAGGGACTCGGTGCGTAGTATAGATGCATGGGAGCTGCTCGAGCAAAGCAGAATGGTGCACGCGGGGGAACGCAGCCTGGGTTGTTGCTGTTAGAACCAAGCAGGAAGGGGAGGGTGGGTGGAAAATTCCAAACACCAGGAGATGGGGAGCAAAGCACGAGCAGAACCCTGATCTCAGCTCCCCTCCAACATCTCCAGCTGCAAGAGGTGAGAGCCAAATGCCACTGCTGGCTGTGCTCAGCCTCGGGATTGTGGAGGGCAGGGAGAGGGGCTGGGACACCTGAGAGCAGGGAGGCTGTAAGGAGTTTGGTTTCCTGTGCTCCTTCACCGCCTCTAGGAGCTGGAAGCGCTGTAAGGAAATGTCTGTTTCCCTTGAGACGCATCTTCAGCTAAGCTGAGGCTGTTGATGATGGCGTTTTGTTCTCTTTGGGTTTTCTGTTCAAGCAGATCCCCAGGAGTGCAGGTTGTTGCTGGGTGTGCGTTCAAGGTATTACCTCTGCTAACTGGATTTTCAGGTTCTCCACTTTCTTTCAGTTTTTACTTGAAAAGCCTCTTTCGGATAAATCTGTGAAACTACTTATAATGCCACATGCAGATCTCACTTAACAAAGATACATCATTGCTGGAGAAGCATTCACCCGCTGCCCGGCCCAGCTCGTGCCCTTCAGACCTCACTGCCCTGCACTGCCACAGGAGAAAGGGGCGAGCCGCCGGGGCGCAGTGCGCGCTCAGGCCGGGTCGGGCTGGGTTTCCAGCTGGTGTTTTGGCAGCTGGTGTTCCTCAAGCACTTTAAGCAGAGCCCCAGGAGCTCATGATGCTGCCAGCTGAAATGGTTTCACATGAATTTCTGGGGGTAGGGGCAGCTTGTCTTCATCTCTGCGTGTGACCTATGAAGGAATGGGACTTCTGGCTGTGGTCAGAAAACTGAGTTCAATACCAGTCAGTCTGATAGCGTTCTAGTGTCCAGCCTCCTGACCCTGCATGGCCAGTACTGCAGCTTCAGCATGATAAATTACAAGTAGAAATTTCACTTCCATGTTATATGAAGCTGTTTCTAATGAATGTGGAACAACTGTGCTTACAGTTTTCTTTGGCACCTAGCTGGTGATGCTAATGAAATAAGCCTGGTGTGGCCCAAAGGCAGCATTTTGGAGTCAGTTTTCTGGACAGGAACCACTGGTTTCACCTTTTTAAAGCTGTAGCACATTCTGCCAGCTGCCCTGGGTCCCCAGGACACGCAGTTACCCTCAGTCCTGTGACAATCGTAGACGCGGTCCTTACCCGTTGCCGGCCTAACTTGAATAATGCACTTGGAGACGTTAATCACAGTTTCTGCATGGAAAAAAAAAAAAAAAAAAAAGGAAGGAAGAAGAAAAAGCAAAAAGCATCAGTCCTGCCTCTCCATGCCTCACTGCTGCGTTTGCACAAGGGCACAGAGCGGGACCACTCCTGCAGCCAGCACGCTCCGTCCGTAGCGCGCAGTGTGCACGGAGCGCACCCGCGGCAGCGATCCTCAGCGTCGCTTGATCAGGCGCGGCCGAGCGAGCTCCGTTCAGTTGCTGAACTCTCAATCACTCCAAAGTGGGAATCAGTTACTTTAACTCAGCTTCCACCAAAGACTCTTGCGTTGGGGAGTTGAATTTTTGTTTTGTTTTGTTTTTGTTTTCATGGTGTTAATTTAAGGCCTTTCAGTACACCGAAAGACTCCAAAGCGTTCTCACAGCAGGTATCTCGACAGTGAAATCCTGTTCCAGTCCTGAAACACATTCCTGAAACCTGATCCAACGTGTCAGTGTTCCTAAGATTCGCCATGGCCTGAAGTTTCCGTTGTCTGTAGGGCGAGCATTGTCACGTTGTGTCCCCGCCCTCCTGCCCAGGACACTGGGTGGTGGCTGGGGGTCTCCTGTCCCCATCCTGGGGACGGGTGGTGGCCTGGGGTCCCCTAGGGACTAGCAGTGTTGGGGGTCCCCTGTTCCCATCGCTGGGGCTGGTGTTATCCTGGGCTGCCCTTGCCCTTATCCTAGCGTCCCCCTGGTCGCATCCTGGAAGCTGGCAGTGGCCGGGGTCCCCCTGTCCCCATCCTGCCCGCGGTCCCTGCTGGCTGTGGGGAGCCACCTCTGTGACCTGCATTGCAATAACAGCATTTTGTCTGAACCCCGCTGCTTTTAGGGAGATTTGTAGGGTCGTGGAAATACCTCTGGCTCGTGGACAGACGGAGTCGTGTTGCGCTCCAGGTGCGATCGTCTGTCTCTGATGATCACTATGAAGAAATATTTGAGCTGTAAACTTACGTACATTTATTAAAGCTGTACCTGATCACAACACATCGTCCTCGTGCTTTCCTTCTCCCCCCTGCACTAAAAGTCCTTTTGTGTGTACGCAGGGGGGGTTTTGGGTTTTAGGGCATTCTTCCTGCTGACGAGGCCCCGCGACAGCGGGGCTCATCCACGGTGCCAGGTTTGGGGTTTGGGTGTTGTGGGCTCAGGGTGGGAGCTGCCCGCTGCCGGGGGAGAGTAAGGGAAATGTGGAGGGGAAAAAGGAAAGGAAATACTGAGGGGGAAAAAAAAAAAAAAAAAAAGGAATATTGAAGGGAAAAAAGAAATATTGAGGAAAAGAAGAAATTGAGGGAAAAAATACTGAGAAAAAAATGTTGAGGAAGAAAAGTATTGAGAGATACGAGGAAATATTGAGAGAATTTAAAAAGGAAATATTGAAGGGAAAAAGGAAATTTGGAGTAAAAGGGGGAGGAAAAAAAGGAAAATATTGAGGGAAAATCAAAGGAAATATTGGGGGGGAAAGGGAAAAACTGGGGAAAATAAAGGAACTGTTGAGGGAAAAAATATTGAGGGGAAAAAAGGGAATATTGGGGCAGGAAAAAGGAAATTGTAATAAAAACAAAGTATTGAGGGGAAGCAAGGAAATATTGGGGGGAAATGCAATAGGGAGAAAAGGAAATACAAAAAGAAAAGGAAATGTTGAGGGAGAGAAAGGAAACATTGAGAAAAATATAAAAAAATCGCTATTTTGACCAAACCGGTGCCGTGCGGGCGGGGCGCTGAGGAGGGGGCGGCGCCCAC